>JAWHQI010000225.1:600000-872500 GCA_033032865.1 Dactylorhiza incarnata | reverse complement strand
TTGGACAAAGGTCATAGAGAGGCATTTATGTTCCTACCCGAGGGTATGAACATAAAGTGGATTTATAACCGCTACAATGGTGGGGGGTAGAATTATTCTGGTTAGGGTCATGGACTTTGGGTTATTTTTATTGTGTTTGGATATTTATTGTATTTCTACTGTTGCTACTGTTATACTGTTATTCATGTTTGACTGTTACTATTATTCTGCTACAATGTTGGATATTTCTAGTATTTGTATGTTTCTGCTAGACTGTTTACGACGTTTTATGTTATTGTTATTGTGGTTGTGTTTAGACATTATTCTTATTAATGTCCTGTCTTTTGTGTATCAGAATATGTCTACCAATGACTCTGATGATTCAGAAGATAGCTTTCAGGCTCTTTTCAACCAACCAGTACCTTGCATGACTTCGAAGCAAACAGGTGATAAATGGGTAGGAGAAATGCTAGCAGGTTCGACAGTCCGATTTCATAATTCATTTCGGATGTCCCAAGATATTTTTATGGATCTATTGCATATCTTGGAGGAGAAGTACGGATTTCACGGGACGAGACGGACTCCATCTAGAGAGATTTTGGCACTGACCTTGGACATACTGTCTCATAACGAGGTCATCAGGAAGACATGTGAGCGGTTTCAGCACTCGACAGAGACTGCTAGCAGGTTTTTTGGAGAAGGCATTCGCGTGTTGATACTACTGGCGGCCGAAGTGATTCAACAATTAGATAGATCTTTCAGTAGCACACCGCCAGAGATTCTGTATGACACACGTTACATGCCATTCTTTAAAGATTGTGTCGGTGCAATTGATGGAACACATGTTCATGCATGCGTGCCTATTCGTGATCAAGTACCGTACATTGGGAGACATGACATGCCAACACAAAATGTGATGGCTGCTTGTGATTTCAACATGTGTTTCACGTTTGTTATGCCAGGTTGGGAAGGCTCTGCGCATGATAGCTGCATTTTCAATTATGCGCTTCGGGATCCCCGTTACAAATTTCCACATCCACCACCAGGTAATAAGATTTCTACTCCATTTTTTATACTTCTCACCTTTGAAGCATAACGAATTTTGATCCTGGTTTTCAGGAAAATATTACTTGGTGGACTCTGGGTATCCGTTACAAAGGGGATACTTGAAACCATATCCAGAGACACGTTATCATCTCCCGGACTTTGCTCGTGGCGGGCGTGCACCGGAAGGACGCCGAGAGATATTCAATCACGCGCACTCATCCCTTAGAAGTGTCATTGAAAGATCGTTCGGGATTTGGAAGAAAAAGTGGGCCATATTGCGTGATATGCCGAGCTACAGCTTCGCCAAACAAACCGATATTGTGATGGCGACAATGGCATTGCATAATTTTATTCGGAGGCACCCGTCGCGGAGGGATATTGATTTCAATGAGTTCGAGCAGGGAGGTGGTGATGAGGGGGTGAGCACAAAAGGGCATCAAGTAGTTTGTCCTGATACAGCAGACGGGGTAGATGAGATGATCACGTTGCGTGAAAATACAGCGCAACAGTTGTACACTTCTAGATCTTAGATGGTGAGATGAATTATTGGTATTTATATCTATTATAGTCAGTATTATCAAGATTGTGTATTTTATGGAACAACAATTTTTTTTTTCAAAAACTCCATTTAACCCAAACAAAATTTATAAAACTCCATTTCAATAAGCACTGAAAACTCCATTTCACCCAAACAGTTTTTTAACAAAACTCCATTTCTCAGAAACAGCTCTTTTTCAAAACTCCATTTCTGATCAGCAGCTTTTCATCAGCAACAGCCCAACCAAACGGACCCTAAGTCTTGTTCGCAAGTCTCGGTTTCAACATTGAGTTGGGTGTAAATTCGCGGTGGACAGGGACCCTGATCCCTTCGGAGGTCCCGACCATGATCATGGTTCCGCCGCTCTTCCAGACGCCGCTCTTCTCGTCTTCTGGGGGCTTGTTCCTGCCCCTTCCTCCTCCTTTGACTTCCTTCGAACTGCTGGCGATGTGCCTCGATGGCCTCATCCGCCGCTATCTGTGCTTCCACTCGATGCATGAGATCTGGATAGTTTGGAACTGTCTCCCTCATTAGAGCGGAATAGAAACCGCTTGGGCGGAGTCCCCCCAGAAAAATGCCATGCAGAAGCTTGGGATTAACCCATAGGATTTGTCGTGCTTCGGCGGTGAAGCGATGGAAAAAGTCCTTTAGGGTCTCTCCCTCGTTCTGGCGAATCCCTGAAAGATGAGAGGGATCTCTGACGATTCTTCTATTATCAACAAACTGATCTGCAAACTGCCGGGCTAGCTCGGTAAAGTTATTGATGGACCCCTCCCGCAGAAAATGAAACCAAGTGCGTGCCTGCTCCTTAAGTGTTGCCAGAAACACTTGACAGAGAATCTGATCTGCGGCGTTGTAGATTCTCATAATGGTGGTGAAATGGTTGATGTGCTCCAGTGGATCATCCGTCCCATCAAACGTTTCGATGTTAGGGAGCTTGAAACCATGAGGAACTGGATGGACTAGGATTTGCTATGTCAGGGGGGAGCCGTGGTGTAGAGGACGGCGGGCAAAGATGCCCCGGTGTCCGACCTATCCATACTCTTCGGCAATTACATCGCGGATTTCCTCGCGAGTGGGCCTTCCATTGGCTTGATTGATTCTGACTTCTTCGGGCTGATGGTGTGGGGGCTCTCTTCTAGCGCCTCTGCCGGGACGGACGGGATGTGTGGAGCTGGCAGCATCCGAGTATTCTTCTTTGTATATTTCTTCCTCTTGAGCAGCCTCCCCTAATGAAGCCTGGTTTGGGATCAAGGGGGGTTGGATGAATGGAGCGACAGGTGGAATGGGAGCTCGCTGGGCTCCGGGGTTTCTGAGGAGGGCCATCATTTCAGTTTGCTGCTCCACCATCAGGCGCACGCGCCCCTCTAGCACGACCATGGGTGCTAATGGGATCTCTTCGGCGGGAGGTGCATTGATGAGTGAATGAGAGGGAGTGGGATCAATGCGTCCTCCTGGGATGGAACCATCGATGGTGCGAGCACTTCTTCTTTCCATTGTTTTTAGTCACGAGTATTGCTATGAGGCGAATACTATCTTCGAAAAGTCTTTGCAGAGTTTGGGGAACACCACGTGGTTGTGGGTTCAATTCCCACAGACGGCGCCAAACTATTGCAGGTCACTCGACGCTCTTCCAGACCGGGCGAATTGAACCGTCTTAGCCCGAGAGTGAGCCGAATGCATAAACAGTCACGGAGAGAACAAACAAATGACAAGAGAACATTTTTAGCATGGAAAACCCGGAAAGGGTGAAAAACCACGTGTCCGGATCGGTGCCAGCCAAAATATACTAAGTGTTGGGGTGTTACAAGTGAAGTTATAAGAACAGAGAGTGCAGACCGCTTCTCATTATAGTTGCAGTTGAAGTGAATTCTCTGAGGGTGACAGACCACCTCTCAGAAAAACTAAGTATCTTGGTGTTGCAGGAGGTCTTCAAGGTCCGAAGAAGATCTTTAAGTGACGAAGGAGATCTTCGAATCACGAAGGAGATCTTCGAACCGCGAAGGAGAACTTCGAACCGCGAAGGAGATCTTCGAAGGAAATCTTCAAGGAGCTCTCTCGAATGCCAAAAGTCAGATCCCCTCAAATGAGGATTCATGGTCCCTTTTATAGACTTGGCCGGGGGCGGCTCGGTAATTTCATCGTTGTAACCACCGTAACCACCTGACGGGCCGATCTCGTCTGTTGATCGAGAGCACATGGATCGCCACTTTCTGGATATGACGGCTTCACCCCTCGGGCAGTTCGGGCAGTTCCTGATTGCAATGTGTAAATCCTGTAATCTTAAGAGAGAAAATGGAGTTAGCAACGACGCGCACTATGAAATTTGCAACGTTCAAGTGCGTGTCGGTCAAGAGTATGCTAAGGACTTATCGACACTAGCACGATTGGGATTGCGCAAGGATTGCGCAAAGAGCGCAACGGGTGGCGCGAGACGAGGGGGAGATCGGCGCCGAACACGTGCGCAGACGCAGGCGTGCATCTGCGTGCTGGGTGCCGCGCGCGGCACGCGAGGGGTACCGCTCTCGCGGTTGCGCGCGCGGTATGCGAGGGGTACCGCTCTTGCGGTTGCGCGCGATTGCAGGTGAGCGGTACCGCGCGCGCGCGGCTATGCGCACGCGCAGTATGGCGCGCACGGTACCGCGTGCTGCGTGGTTACGCGCGCGTGCTGCGCAGTTCCGCGCGCGCGGTCGTGCGGTACCGCGTGGCGGTACCACGTGGCGGTACCACGCGCGGTCGTGCGCTACCGCGCGTGGTACCGCGCGCGGTAACGCACGGAGCTGCTGCGCGCGTGGCGGTTTCTTGGGCGGTTTTGGGTAGTTTTTCTCCTCCTTGCCCATGCCTCCAGCATCTTAGTGGGGAGTGGGGTTTTCGGCTAAACGCAGCTCGGATTTCTCTACAAAATGGACGAAGACTTATCAAGCTTAAAAGAATATTATATATATCTTAGGTTTGGGATTCTTACCACTTAAACAATGTGCACTTGTATCTTTTATATACACACTTTTGCAAAAACTTTGGAGGGCCCGAGCCACAACCCAGCCCTCCTTAGATCTACTCTTGGTGCACATGCGCGCACACATGCACACACATAGAGAGAGAGGGCAGTTGTGCACTGGGGACCTAGTGCAG
Organism: Dactylorhiza incarnata; assembly: GCA_033032865.1. NCBI lineage: Eukaryota > Viridiplantae > Streptophyta > Magnoliopsida > Asparagales > Orchidaceae > Dactylorhiza > Dactylorhiza incarnata. Next base: position 867,804 of record JAWHQI010000225.1, on the reverse strand, counting down.
ATGGTATCATTCAGCGGGCGTCATCATTCGGCGGGAGACATCATTCGACGGGTGCCAATATTCGACGGTCAAAATCATTTGATAGGCGACAAAAAGTGAGAACCATTTTTACTGTTTATCAAGTGACCTTAGTCACTAAATATATCCTTATGAGATTCTAAACCAAGAGTTTGTTAGAATGGTGCTCGAAGCATCCGCGTGAGTGTCTAGTTTGGAACACTCTACTCGTTGCCCCAAGCAGGGTATTTATCGGCAAACCCTAAGTCCCCGACGGGTACGTGGATTCCTATTAGATCCTAACCAAACCGCTAAGCATCCGTTAACCCGTTATATTAAATATACCTCAACAATCTCCTCCTATATTGTAAATAACGGGGTCACATCACATGATTACTTAAACAAGAGTTAATAACGACAAAACATGAGTTTTCCAGAAAACATAAATATGAGTTTTAGAGTACAGAATATCTAAACTCAAATACATGGCTCCAAACAAGAAACAGTAAGCAAAGCTGGAAAAAACTCAAAACAGATTAATGAACAGTGATATATGCAAACAATAGATCATCATCATCTAGGTCGAAATCAACTTTCTCTCCTCCAATCTCCATGTGATCTGCAAACAGACACAATAAGATTGTCATGAGACAAATCTCTATGAATTCTAACATTTGCTAAAGTGATTAGTTCTAGCAGTAAAAGAACGTAATACTCTAACCAGGAAGAAAGAATCACATATCAACATCTCTATCCAATTTACACAAAATTAGACAATTGATTTCAAAGCATCTAACCATGTTCCTTCGATTATTAAGATTATTACTAAACGTTTCACAATTGTATTATATCATCAAGTTTGGAATGATACAACAAGCTGTGACCAATATATCATCAAGTTTGGAATGATATAAGTAATGGTCATAATATCAGGATGCATATTAGCAACTTCAGTATTCCTTTTTGGAATGATACCCAAATCAACCTTTGAATTAAAAAATAATTGCGCATTTCAACAAGTTTAGAATGACTGGCAACTATTCATCTCTGGCTTTCATCAGATAGCATCTGAAATACTTCCGCGTGCTCACTCTAGATGCTCGAATGTAAGCTGACTACGGTTCTAAGATTTAAAACATAAGCACGGTATTAGGTCATACTAAATGAACCTTAATCCCATCTCCCCCGATGTTTTATTTGTTAGAACCTTACATAAGCCCTTGGTAAGGACATCTGCTACATTATCTTTCGATCTCACGCCCAATAGGGAGATTATCCCCAGAATGGTGAGATGGGTCAACCAGGCCTGTTTCATCCTTAGTTGTCTTCGCTTTCCATTGAACAACGTATTTGTTGCAATGGTCTTTGTGGCTTGATTGTCACAATATAGCGAAATAGAGTGCATTTTCAGACTCGTCATTGGAATGTCTATTATCAAATCTCTTATCCACTCTGCCTCTTCTCCTGCTGAAGCGAGAGCATAGAGTTCGAATTCCATAGAGGATAGTGCAATGCACGACTGCCTTTTTGACTTCCAAGCTACGACTGCTCCTCCTAGGGTAAATACAAAACCGCTAGTGGATCTACTATCAACAATTTCTGAACACCAGGAGGCGTCAGAATACCCCTCAAGCACAGGAGGATGTCCACTGTAACATAAAGCATACTTTTCAGTGTACTTTAAGTATTACATTAGCCTTTCTAAGGCATTCCAGTTGTCCTTCTGATGGTTACTCATAAATCTACTTAACATGCCGACCGTAAAGGCTATGTCAGGTCTAGTGCAGGTTGTAGCATACATGAGACTACCTACGAGTTTGAAGTAATCCAACTGTCTAATAGATGAACCTTCATTCGGTTTCAGTCTATTGTTATAATCGTTTGGAGTCTCACTACCTTTGCTATTAACGTAACCCCGCTTCTCAAGTAGATTTCTAATGTAGTGACTCTAACTGAGGGTAATGCACTTGTTAGTGAAGTTCACTTCCATTCCTAGGATGGTTTTCACCACTCCTAAGTCAGTCATGCTAAATTGTGCCATCAAGGCAGCTTTCACGTCTTTCACCTCAGACTGATCAGTGCCCAGAATTATCATGTCATCAACATACAAGCATATAATTGCAACTTTATTTGAACTTATATGAACGTACAGACATTTATCTGAAAAGTTGGATTTAAAACCCATGGCTTTAACACAAGTGTCAAATTTTTCGTGCCACAATTTAGGTGCTTGCTTCAATCCGTAGAGTAACTTAATTAACTTACAGACCTTATTCTCTAGACCTTCTACGACAAACCCTTCAGGTTGGTGCATGTAGATCTCTTCGGTCAGATCTCCATTAAGAAATGCAGTCTTGACGTCCATCTGATGAACTGTAAAATGTCCAATAGATGCTATAGCGAGAAGTATCCTAATTATCGCATAGTGACAAACAGGTGAGTATATATCAAAGTAGTCTATTCCACTCACTTGAGTGAAGCCTTTTGCAACTAGACGTGCTTTGTATTTTGCAATACTCCCATCAGGATTAAGCTTCTTCTTCAGAACTCATTTGTTTCCAATAGTCTTAGCCCCTTTGGGCAAGCCAACCAATGTCCACGTGTTGTTCTGCATGAGAGAGTTTAACTCTTTATGGATGGCTTCTTTCCATAATAGAGAGTCACGAGATCGCATCGCTTCCTTATAGGTGGATGGATCAGCTTCAATGTGGTAAGTCATGAAGTCTGTATCGAAGCTTTTAGGCATTTTCTCTCTACTAGATAGCCTTCTGGTATCTAAACCACTCATGTCTACAGGATCAGTGTCAGAGTTACATTGGCTTGGCTCAGCTGGAGGCTCAAGACTAGTGACTGGCAGACCTGGAAGCGTCAGGTTCTTATCCTTAAGGAACTTATACTCAAAGAAGATAGCGCCTCTAGATTCTATTACAGAGTTTGTTGAAAGATCTAGAAATCTGTCTGCAGCACTATCCTCTGCACATCCTAAACAGACACACGTATTTGTCTTAGGTCCAATCTTATCTCTTCTAAGGTCAGGTATCCTAACATAAGCGATACAGCCCCAGGTCTTAAGATTATCAAATCTAGGAGGTCTCTTAAACCAAAGCTCATTGGGTGTCTTAGTCAACTTGGCATGGGAAACTTTATTAAGAATGTGATTAGACGTGAGGGCAGCTTCACCCCAGTAGGCCGCGGGCATGCCAGCAATCAACAACATAGAATTCAACATCTCTGTTAAAGTTCTATTTTTTCTTTCAGCGATGTCGTTGGATTGGGGGAATAAGGGGTTGTCATTTCAGGGATGATGCCATTGCTGGCAAAGAAATCTCTGAACTCCCCGGAGACATATTCTCTGTAACATCCCGACTTTTATTGTGTCACTAGACTCTAGTGAGCCCAATAAAAGTAGGCCAGAGCGATAGAAAATGACCCGATATAGGATTATGTACTGGGACTACGATCTGACTTCCGTCAGTTCTGTTAGACTCGTATAATCGATACGAGTGTAATGGAGCTCGTTCCATTCCAATCCCAGGCCGTTTGGAGAAAACAACCGTTTTGAGTATCGTTGTGCGTCGCAACTAAGTCGTTGGGGGTACGGTAACCAAATGTACCCCGATTTGACTTCTGTCAATTCCGTTAGACTTGTATAATCAATACGAGTGTAATGGAGCTCGCTCCATTCCAATCTGAGTTTGTTTGGAGAAAACGACCATTTTGGATATTATTGTGCGCCGCAACTAAGTCGTTGGGGTACGATGACCAAATTTACCACGATTTGACTTCCATCAGTTCCGTTAAACTCGTATAATCGATACGAGTGTAATGGAGCTTGTTACATTCAAATCCGAGGTCGTTTGGAGAAAACAGCCGTTTTGGGTAATATTGTGCGCCGCAACTAAGTCGTTGGGGTACGGTGACCAAATGTACTTCGATTTGACTTATGTTAGTTCTGTTAGACTCGTGTAATCTATATGGGTGTAATGGGACTCATTCCATTTCAATCCAAGGTCATACGGAGAATATGCCCATTTTGGATGATGTAGACCGCCTCGGCACAACGCACGAAATACGGAGCGCATGAACTCGGAATCGGCCCCGGTGAATCTTGATAGACCCCCGGGACCATGGAGGACCTCACCCTAAGTTGACATTGGTCAACCCCCCCCCCCCAAGCTTGAAAGTTTGGAAAAAGAGGAGAAAGGGGGGAGGAGAGAGAATCTCCTCCCCCAAGGGAGGAGGGCTGCCCATGAGTGGGCAGCCCTTAGGGTAGTGGAGGGGAGGGGGGGGGGGGGGGGATATCTCCCCACCCTCCCTTTAGTCCCACATCGTGGGTAAAGGGATGGAGGCCCCCCTCCTCCCTATAAAAGGGGCCCCAGCCCCTCAGTGAGCTCACACCAGCCCCCTCCTCCTCCCCTGCCGGCCAGCACATCCCATGCCGGCCAGCCCTCCCCCTCCCCCTGCCGGAGCTCCTCCTAGCCAAGCCGCCACCTCCCCACCATGGCCAGCCGCCCCTCAGCCTCCCGAGCCCCTCCGACCCAGGTAGAACCCCTCTCCCTTGTAACACCCTGCCAGTATTAATAGTATAACAGTAGGTCCGGCCGGGACCCCATGCCATACCAACCACACTAGCTAGGAGTTAAAAGGTGATAAACAGAAAGAAACTACAACAGAGTATACTAAAATCTAGTGGAAGCATAAAGATATAAACATTCCAATTAGAATTGTCCACTATCATAGGAATGAAACCATGAAATAGAGTTATGGCCTTAAGGCCTTACATTTAACAAATGTACTAAAACTCCAAAGCATACATCGGCACGCAGCCCGGCAATACATGAGAAAGCTAAAAAGGGAGGTTGGCCTTCAAGGGCCAACTCAGCAAAAGGGCCACCGCCCGCTATTTCCCACTAGGCTCACCTGCACCTGCATAAGAACATTCCACCAAGCGGTGGCAAACAAAGTAACGGTCAGCACAGCTGACCAAATTATAACGACCCCACCCCTTTACTGGGGTGGCGGAGCTTCTACCCTGCAAGCAAGCCATACTAGCACAAGTACTAATATAAAGAAGGTGCAACTACACAAGGTGAGGTTTCAAGCACATTCAATCTTCTAGGTTGAGCATCAAAAAGGAGGGAACCTAGGTATGCACATGATGTTGGTTGGGTTCACCCAAAGGTTCCCCACAACCGCCTAAACAACCGCATGAGGCTAACAACATCAATTCCACAAAACACTCCACCGTAAGGGCCATCGCCTTAGGTGGGAAAAAGAGCTTTTGGTCGGTCTAGGAAAATCACCTTCCACGACCTCTCCCATGATCACACGGCTTACATGAGGTAGGGACCTCTTACCGATCTGCATGGAAAAAGGTTCGGTTTAGCTTTGCCCGTGCTCTAATCGTCGCGATCTATCGCACGACGCGGGTACGGCTTCACCTCGGCCCATAAGAGTTTAGCACTTTCACGTGCTACACAAAATATAAGCTACGCACCTAACCCCTTCGCAAGGATCTAGGCTTCACAAATATTCAACAAAGGAGGTACAAAACACTCCGCATCAATTTCGTGGTGAAGGTTTGCCTTCATCCAATCTCAAGCATGGGGCTTTCGTTAGGATCTTTACAAGACGCCTACAATTTAAATCCCGCAATACTAAAGATGATTTCACGGAGTCATTCTCCGGCACGCATTCTAGGCTTAACCTAAATGCAACGTCGCAAATCAAGCATCACCGATTCGGGCTCACGACCACGAATAGGCTTCACACACAATGCCTAAATCCGCACGACTACCGGATTTTCTACATGCAATATGCCGGGGAAGGACACAATCGACCCGGAGTTCCGAAGAACTTGAGGAAAATCCTACACTTCACCCATTTGGTGAAAGGGATTCCTCATGCAAGCATTGAGAAATGAAGGAGAGGACAAATGACAAGTCCAAAGAATCGAGAGGAAGAATCGTTACCCTAGGAGCGTTCTTCTTCGCCATGGATCCGAGATTATAGACGGAGGGAAACGACCGCACCGGGCTGCACTCTCCAGATCTGGAAACGGCTCGCGAAACGGAGCTCCGGAGCTCCGTCAATGGCGGGATCTCTCCTTCTTCTTCCTTACCTCCTTCTTCTTCCTCTAGCCTAGGAGAGAGAAACACCTCAAAAGAATGAGGATTAATCTCCTCTCACAAGCCCTAAGACCCTCCAGCATTTAATCCTAGCCATTGGATCGGATTCCAAAAGATTTGGACGGCCGGATCGTCTTCTCCGCTCAAAATCGCGGAGCAGAATAAACAGGGCGCACGATCACAGGCGCACGATCACTGGTCGTGCGCGAAGAGGAGAATGGTCGTGCGATAAGCCGAGACAGAACTCTGATTCCTTGCAAATGAACGCACGATCATTGGCGCACAATCACTGGTCGTGCGCGAAGAGGACAATGGTCGTGCGCAGAGAACTGTTGTGGAATTTTTTAGCCTATCCCGAGCGCAGCACTACCACTCCGCCTACTTCGCTGAACTAAGAATTTTGGGGTGTTACAACTCCACCCCCCTTAAAAAAATTTCGTCCCAAAATTTTGAAAACTGTAATAGCAGGAATTACAGTTATAAATTACCTGAGAGGAATAGCTCGGGGTACTCCGCAAGCATCGCTTGCTCTCTCTCCCAAGATAGCTCCTCTCGGCCGCAATTATCCCACCGGACTTTCACCATCCGAATGGACTTGTTCCGCAACTGCTTAACTTCGGTATCTTCGATGCGTAAGGGCTTGACTTTCATCGACAACCCACTATCAACCGACATTTTGCCAACCGCAACGATGTGAGTAGGCTCTTGCACTGCCTTTCTCAAAACTGAAATGTGAAACACGTCGTGTAGACCGCTCAGCTCTGCAGATAGTGCAAGTCGATAAGCCGCATCACCAACACGCTCCACGATCTCAAACGGTCCTAAGTACCTTGGACTGAGCTTTTTCAAGCGTCGGATCCTTGATACCCCTTTGAACGGTTTGATCTTCAAGTAAACCCGGTCACCTACGGCGAACACTAGGTTCCTATGCTTGGCGTTGAAATATTTTGCTTGCCTATCCTGGGCAATCAATAGCCTTTCACGTATAGTTCGGATCGTCGAAGTTGCTTCCTCAACATCCTTTCGCTTTAATAGCTTAGTATCACCCGTTTCTGCCCAAGACAACGGCGTGCGACACTTCTTACCATAGAGGGCCTCGAAAGGAGCCATCTTTATACTGGCTTGGTAGCTATTATTGTAGGCGAACTCGATCATATAGAGATGATCTTCCCACTTCTTTCCAAAATCTAGAGCGCACATTCGGAGCATATCCTCCATAGTCCTGTTGGTCCTCTCGGTCTGTCCATCCGTTTGCGGGTGGAAGGCCGTGCTGAACTTCAATTTAGTGCCCAACAGTTCATGGATAAGCCTCCAATCTTTCGATGTGAAACGCCCGTCACGATCGCTGACGATGCTACGAGGGACACCGTGCAGCCTCACAATACTATCGACATAGAGCTTCACTAGCTTTTCTACAGAATCATCCTTCCGGTTCGGAATAAAATGCGATATCTTCGTCAATCGGTCCACGATCACCCAGATGGCGTCGCTTCCCTGTTGCGATCTCGGCAATCCGTGCACGAAATCCATCGAAATATCATCAAACTTCCATTCTGGAATCGGCAAGGACTTCAAAAATCCACCGGGACGTTGACATTCCACCTTCACCAACGCGCAAGTGTTACACTTGGCCACGTAGAGGGCAATGTCTTTCTTCATACCCGGCCACCAGAAAAGTTTCTTCATGTCCATGTACATTTTCGTGCTCCCAGGGTGGATCGAGTACTTGGTATGATGAGCCTTGTACATCAACTCCGCCCATAGAGTACCAACGTTTGGGACGCACAATCTACCATTCTTCCACATAAGGCCATCTTCGAAAGAGAAATCAGCGTTTAACCCGTCAACGGTTTCCGCTTTATAGCGTTTCATGCTCTCGTCCAGCTCCAAAGCCCGTCGAACTCGGTCAGCAAGGTGGTATTGAACCTTCGTCCAGTTCAAGCATGCTGAAGTAGACGCTCTTCGATCAACGCAAATGATCTCCATTTCTTCCAGCTCGCGGATTAGACGCTGATCGTGCATCAAAATCCAATTTGCTTGAGCGGGAGCCCGACGACTCAACGCGTCTGCAACTACATTTCCCTTTCCAGGAGTATATTTGATGTCGAAGGTGTAGTCCCCAATGAACTCCATCCACCTCCTTTGACGCATATTCAACTCCCTTTGATCCAGCAGGTACTTGAGGCTCTTGTGGTCGGTAAAGATGTCGATCTTCACGCCATACAAATAATGCCTCCACAGCTTAAGAGCAAATACCACGGCCGCTAGCTCCAAATCATGGACCGGGTAATTCCTCTCATGAACTTTCAGTTGCCGGGAGACGTAGGCAATTACCTTTCCGAACTGCACTAGGACACAACCCAAACCACTCCCCGAGGCGTCGCTATAAATTTCGTAGCCTTCCGTACCGCATGGCGAGCATAGAATGGGCGCCGTGGTCAGACGGCTCTTCAGCTCTTCAAAAGCTCGTGCACACTCGGGAGACCAAACGAACTTATGATCTTTCCTAGTCAGTTTAGTGAGAGGGAGTGCAATCCTCGAGAAGTTTTCCACAAAGCGCCTATAATAGCCGGCAAGTCCTAAGAAACTTCGGACTTCCGCTACGTTTTTCAACAAAGGCCACGCTCGGACCGCTTCTATCTTCGACGGATCAACTGCAATTCCTTCTCCACTAACAACATGACCAAGGAATGCTACTGACGATAGCCAAAACTCGCACTTGGAGAACTTGGCATACAGCTGACTCCTCCTCAAGGTGCTCAGAACTGCGTGCAGATGCCCTACATGCTCCTCTTTCGACTGAGAGTATACCAAAATGTCGTCGATGAAGACGATCACAAATTGATCCAAATACTCTCGAAACGACCTGTTCATTAAGTCCATGAATACCGACGGTGCATTAGACAGACCGAACGGCATCACCGTGAACTCATAGTGCCCAAAGCGGGTACTGAACGCTGTCTTTGGAATATCACATTCCCTTATCCGCAGTTGGTAATAACCGGACCTTAGGTCCAGTTTGGAGTATACCGTCGACCCAACCAGTTGGTCGAATAGATCATCGATTCTTGGAATCGGATATCGGTTCTTCTCGGTCAACTTGTTTAACTCTCGATGATCAATACATAGACGCAAGCTCCCGTCCTTCTTTTTCACAAAGAGGACCGGTGCACTCCAAGGCGATGAACTTGGACGTACGTAGCCTTGCTCTAACAGCTCTTGCAATTGGACCTTCAGCTCTGCCAGTTCCTTTGGCGCTATCCGGTACGGTGAGCGGGCCACAGGTTTGGCACCTGGCACCAACTCGATACAGAAATCAATCTCCCGATAAGGCGGAGCCCCAGGGAGTTCGTTAGGAAACACGTCGGCGTACTCCGCTACAGCTGGGACATCACATAACCTGGGCTTTGGCTCCGAAGCCTCCAACAAAGTGAAGAACAACTCGACGCCTTTTCTCACCGCCTTAACCACTTGGAGAGCAGACATCAGCGTCTTGCTCGCTCCTCGCATACCAGCGAATGTGGTTTCTCCTTCGGTGTTCTTTCCCAGAGTGATCTCCTTTGAATTGCAATCTATGCATGCTCGCTGCTCCGAGAGCCAGTCCATGCCGAAGATCACATCGAATTCAGCTAACGGTAATAACGATGCTTCCAAATTGAAATCCTGATTTCCGATCCGCACCTTCACACAGCTCTTCCTATCCGCACTCATGCGAGATCCATTGGGTAGAACTACTTCCAATCTATCCTCTACGAAGGTAGACGACGCTCCGATTCGCACCACGAAGTCCTCGGACAGAAAAGAGTGTGATGCACCCGTATCAAATAGAGCTCTCGCCGGATAGTTGAAAATTAGGACAAAGCCTAATTGCACACGAATAAAACATACGGTTGCACGACGGTAAAATCACAAATAGCTATATAAAAGCTAACTTTTAATCCATACCTGTGACGACATCAGGTTGTCGTATAGCTTCTTGCTGGCCAAGCGAATAGACTCTCGGCTGAGTCGGAATAATGTGCTGGGAAGCCGAAGATTCCGCAGCTTTACCCTTTTCCGCAACACGAGCATGGTCCAACGCTCGGTTCTCTGCCTTCGGGGGACCACTTCGACACACCGCGGCCTTGTGTCCCACCTTCCTGCAGGTGAAACACGTGATAGGACCCCGCACAGTCGTTGCTCCCGAAACATTTGAGCGAGAATGCTCCGCCGGTTTGAACTTCCTTTTGTTCTTTCTGAACTCTGACTTGGACTGAGAGGCCGGCGCATGAAACTCAGGTTTCTTTGCCACGGTTTTTGCTTGTACTCTCTTCATGTCCAACTCTAGGGATCTGGCAGTTTGGACCATCACCTGGAAACCTAACGTCATTGGGCCTGCAAGGAGCAGCCTCAACTCGTCCCGAAGACCTTCATAGAACTTGTTCGTCTTTGTCTCTTCATCTTCCATCATAGGACCCGCATAAAGACCCAGTTTAGTGAACTCGTGCAAGTACTCATCCACCGAGCTGTCGCCTTGAGTTAACTTCAGAAACTGGTTCTGCAATGCAATGCGTTGGGCAGAAGGAATATACCTTTGAAGAAATGACTTTGAGAACTCCGCTAACGTGATCTCGGTAATCTCCTTGCCTCCAAACCTGTGCACTTCCTGTTCGGCCCACCAACGCTCTGCCTCTCCGTTAAGGAGGAAGGTGGCTAAAGTGACCATCATAACTTCTTCTGTTGCTGTCGCCCTTAGAATTTTCCTAACCGTTGACAGCCAGTCCTCCGCCTCCGTTGGGGATCCGGTCCCCGAGAAAGTTGGAGGGTGGAAGCTTAGAAAGTGTTGCAGCTGTTGATCACGCGCTCGCGCAACAACTACACGCTCTACAGGACGCTCCACCCTTTGCACCACTGCAGGTTCCACTGCAGCCACTGGCACAGGGGTCTCAACCCTCGGTTCCACCGCAGGTTCCACTGCAGGTTCGATCACCGGGGCCGCATCTGTATTAGGCGTTGCAGGCTGTGCAAGCCTTTGCGGTTGAGCATTGATCATCGCGAAGACAGCTTCTGCGATTAACCTGATCATCTCCGCAGGAGGAGTGGTCGCTGGCACTTCAGCCGACCCACTACTTTCAGCAGTGTTACGGGGTTGAGACGGCCCCGCACCACTCCTAGTCACCTATAATCGTGTAAGACACAATTTAGTGACTGAAAACATAGCAAACAACAATCATAGAACGCTCAGGTTCCGCAAACAAATATGTTTTTCCCATTCCTAAGTGGACATTCTTATTAGTTTTTGTCGTCTTAGGTGAATGCGCATCCTGTGCACACCACCCCTTAAAAGGAATTCGTCCCGAATTCGCTAAACTACGGATCGACGCCTTAAGTCTGATACCAAATTATAACACCCTGCCAGTATTAATAGTATAACAGTAGGTCCGGCCGGGACCCCACGCCATACCAACCACACTAGCTAGGAGTTAAAAGGTGATAAACAGAAAGAAACTACAACAGAGTATACTAAAATCTAGCGGAAGCATAAAGATTAAACATTCCAATTAGAATTGTCCACTATCATAGGAATGATACCATGAAATAGAGTTATGGCCTTAAGGCCTTACATTTAACAAATGTACTAAAACTCCAAAGCATACATCGGCACGCAGGCCGGCAATACATGAGAAAGCTAAAAAGGGAGGTTGGCCTTCAAGGGCCAACTCAGCAAAAGGGCCACCGCCCGCTATTTCCCACTAGGCTCACCTGCACCTGCATAAGAACATTCCACCAAGCGGTGGCAAACAAAGTAACGGTCAGCACAGCTGACCAAATTATAACGACCCCACCCCTTTACCGGGGTGGCGGAGCTTCTACCCTGCAAGCAAGCCATACTAGCACAAGTACTAATATAAAGAAGGTGCAACTACACAAGGTGAGGTTTCAAGCACATTCAATCTTCTAGGTTGAGCATCAAAAAGGAGGGAACCTAGGTATGCACATGATGTTGGTTGGGTTCACCCAAAGGTTCCCCACAACCGCCTAAACAACCGCACGAGGCTAACAACATCAATTCCACTAAACACTCCACCGTAAGGGCCATCGCCTTAGGTGGGAAAAAGAGCTTTTGGTCGGTCTAGGAAAATCACCTTCCACGACCTCTCCCATGATCACACGGCTTACATGAGGTAGGGACCTCTTACCGATCTGCATGGAAACGGGTTCGGTTTAGCTTTGCCCGTGCTCTAATCGTCGCGATCTATCGCACGACGCGGGTACGGCTTCACCTCGGCCCATAAGAGTTTAGCACTTTCACGTGCTACACAAAATATAAGCTACGCACCTAACCCCTTCGCAAGGATCTAGGCTTCACAAATATTCAACAAAGGAGGTACAAAACACTCCACATCAATTTCGTGGTGAAGGTTTGCCTTCATCCAATCTCAAGCATGGGGCTTTCGTTAGGATCTTCACAAGACACCTACAATTTAAATCCCGCAATACTAAAGATGATTTCACGGAGTCATTCTCCGACACGCATTCTAGGCTTAACCTAAATGCAACGTCGCAAATCAAGCATCACCGATTCGGGCTCACAACCACAAATAGGCTTCACGCACAATGCCTAAATCCGCACGACTACCGGATTTTCTACATGCAATATGCAGGGGACGGACACAATCGACCCAGAGTTCCGAAGAACTTGAGGAAAATCCTACACTTCACCCATTTGGTGAAAGGGATTCCTCATGCAAGCATAGAGAAATGAAGGAGAGGACAAATGACAAGTCCAAAGAATCGAGAGGAAGAATCGTTACCCTAGGAGCGTTCTTCTTCGCCATGGATCCGAGATTCTAGACGGAGGGAAACGACCGCACCGGGCTGCACTCTCCAGATCTGGAAACGGCTCGCGAAACGGAGCTCCGGAGCTCCGTCAATGGCGGGATCTCTCCTTCTTCTTCCTTACCTCCTTCTTCTTCCTCTAGCCTAGGAGAGAGAAACACCTCAAAAGAATGAGGATTAATCTCCTCTCACAAGCCCTAAGACCCTCCAACATTTAATCCTAGCCATTGGATCGGATTCCAAAAGATTTGGACGGCCGGATCGTCTTCTCCGCTCAAAATCGCGGAGCAGAATAAACAGGGCGCACGATCACAGGCGCACGATCACTGGTCGTGCGCGAAGAGGAGAATGGTCGTGCGATAAGCCGAGACAGAACTCCGATTCCTTGCAAATGAACGCACGATCATTGGCGCACGATCACTGGTCGTGCGCGAAGAGGACAATGGTCGTGCGCAGAGAACTGTTGTTGAATTTTTTAGCCTATCCCGAGCGCAGCACTACCACTCCGCCTACTTCGCTGAACTAAGAATTTTGGGGTGTTACATCCCTCCTCCTTCCTACCTCCCTAAGGCAGCCGACAACCCCCCTCCCCCTCCCCCATCACCGGAGCACCACCAGCCCCACCCCAAACCCTGCCCAGGTTCGTGGGAGGGGGGGGGGGGGGGGAGCTGGCCATGAACCTCGCACCCCCAGCGCTGGTGGTGGCGCTGGGGGAGCAAGTCCCCACCCAGGGACCCTAGCTCCGACGGAAGGAGGCGGCAGGGCCGCCGGAGGACGCGCCTCCGGCGGCACCCGCGCCCTTTGTAACGCCCCTGATTTTCCGGCAATTATTTAATTCGGTGCTGGCGTGTTTGTGATGTCAGGGCGTTACTTTAAACGTCGAGTTAGCGGCGCATCGCCGTTTGCGCGTTTTCGCGTCCGTTTGGGTCAAGTTGACCAAATTTTGAGTCGACCCGGAATTGGAAAATTTTACGTTAGGAAATTAGATTATTTAATTTTAGACTTGCCTGTCAAGTTTCGTTGCGATCCGAGTCATTTTGGAGCCTCGACGCATTTTAGAAGTTTTGTTTGTAATTAAAGTTCGCCGTAAACTTAGGTCATTTATATCTCGAGAACGGCACGTCGGATTTTGATTCCGACTTCACCGTTGGATTCGTAGCGCCGCCGTTCACCTTAGGCGAAATTTTCGTTGGGTTCGGCGTTCGTTAATTTTTAGTGATAATATAATATTAATAATATTATTATTATTATAAAAATCTTATATATATATATATTCATATACATGCGTTCGTCGATCCCCCTTCAGCATTCGTCGATCCCCCTTCAGCATTCGATGAACCCCCTTCAGCATGCATTAGTCGATCACCAGCTTCTCCCCTTATGCCGTTCGACGAACCGACTTCTCCCCTCCGCTCGACAAATCCGCCGCTCGACAAATCTGCCGCTCGACAAACCCTTCGTTCGACGAAAACCCCTCCTTCTCAGCGGTTCGTCCGACTTTAGCCCCCTCCTTGTCAGCGGTTCTCCTTTCTGAGCCTTATTACTATTTTATTATTAATAATAATATTATTATTATTATTATTGTTAAAATATGTTATGTTGCATAAAAGAAAACGAACCCAGCCCCCTTTCTTATTCTTCATTCTGTCCGAACCAGAGAGAAAAACGAGCGACGGGGGCGACATTTTCTTGAATTTTCGGTCGCCGCCGACGGAGCTCCGGTGGTCGAAATCGCGAACCGAGCATAGATCCGGAAAGTTCTCGACGAGAGCTTCGTTCTCGTGGTAAATTCCTTCCGTTTCGTGAAACTTTTTCGTTAGGTCTTTTGTGCCCTAACCTCTTTTAGCCCGATCCCTTGTAGATCTTGACTCCTTCCGCCTTCTCTTACGCCGATCTACAATGTGGAGTGATTCGGAAAGTTTTTCCAGCAAAACCTAACGCAAGTGGTGATCTTGCTCTTATTTCTTTCTCTTTGCCGTATAACAGCCCCAAGCTGGCTCCCTTTATCTAGCTGTGCTATATTTCCTTTGCATCCTCTAGTTATTTCTGCTAATATCTTGGCATTTTGCCAGTTAATAAAAGGATTTTGTTAGTACTGTATCTCCTTTATTTTCTCTATTTCTACTTGCAATATGGTAGCTTATATTCTGATGGGCCTCACCCTTTTCCCTTGAAAGAATCATGAAAATGTAAATATTGTTGGAGGTCGTACACGATGTTGGCGGTGCCACCGGTGCGATGCTCTTTTAAAATAACAATTCTGTTGGAGGTCGTACACGATGTTGGCGGTGCCACTGGTGCAGTGCTTTGAGGGTCGTGACGATGGAGATGATATTATCCCCGCGCGGCTTCTCCATTTCTGATGAGCTGGTCAGTCTCTATAATTCTGAACAAGAGTAACATGATTAATAATGTGTATGTTGATGGTTATATGTTGATGGCGAGTTTTGACCTTGCCTGTTTTCACACCTTTAATTGGGGAGTGATTTTCTGCTGATTATTAGATTCTTCTGCTGTTTCTTTTTCCGTTGATTATTTATTGCTAGCTTGTCATCACTGATCCTTGCAGCTACTGTCTCCCTCCGGTCTTGCGGATGTTTGCTTACTTTCTTGCTTTCTGCACCACTTGTAACTTGCTTCTGAGGTGTTCTTTCTTTGAATGCCTCAGGTTCGGGGCAGTAGCAGGTGTTAGTGCGGAGTTGCGTTGGTCGCTATCTTCTGACCCTTCTGAGGTAGGATTCTCTGTGATCTTGTCGGCCCATGGGTTCGTGTCAGGTGTTGACGCCCATGGTGCCGTTTGGTTAGATTTTTGCTACCCTGCTGCTGTTACTTATTGTTTACTTTTGAACACTTGTTCTGGAATGGTTAGATGCGGGTTGGCTTTACAGCCCCTTGCTTAGATATGCTAAGGTAATTATAGCATTGTATATCATGATTTGAAATGTTAATCTCACTACTTTCTGCGCGTGATAAATCTACTTTTATATATACAGTAAATCCACACATTCGATTATGCATGGTGCACCTCACTTGGTCTTCATGTACACTTAGGCCACTAAGTAATTAAATCAAGTATTTTTCTGCTGCGTAAAATCTATATTTTTAAAAAGCGTGGACTAGTTGATCCACCTAGCCGAGGGACGCGACTTGTTAATTTTCTGCATAAATCATTTTGAAATCACTTTGAGTTAATAATGATAATTGTTTGAACTGCGATGAAGGATGAGTTGCCTTAACGTCAGTAGGCGTTCCCTACATGATGTGACATCACGACGCGTAGCTTTCCCTACTCGGATAGCATTTTAAATGTTGGGAAAATGCGGGTTGTGACAGCCTTCCCCTCCCTCTCTGCTTCCTGTATGTGGTAAAAGCCCCACCCCAGGCGATGCCAGGCCGCCGCACCCCCGCCGAAGGTTAGCCCCCTCCCCGGCACCCTATCCAGGGGAGGCAGGGGAGGATCCCCCAGCAGGGGAGGTGGCGCAGCAAGCCTGCATGGCGCATGCAGGCTGCGCCACCGCCCCTGCCTCCCTTTCTTTGCAGTTTCCGGCGGTGGGCGGTGGCGCCAGGCCGCCGAACCACCACCGGAATGGTCGTCGGCCCTCGGTGCACTGGCCAGGGGCTGCACCGACCCCAGCCGGCCGCTGCCCAGCGGCGGCAGCGGCCGTCTCCCGCTGCGTTAACGGGGGCCGTCCGATCTCCACCAGGAGATCGGGCAGCTCCCCTTTCCTTAACTCCCGCCCCCGCCTCCATTTATGTGCCCCACAGCGGATCCGCTGCAGATCCACTGTGGGGACCCCAGGAGGGCGCACGGTGCAGCACCCCCTGCCACTCCCCTTTCCGCTATTTGCACCCCAAAGCCCCTTCCCCTTATTTAATTTTCTGGGGTAAATGGGGCACCTTTGGCAAAAACTCCCAACATGAAAAATGTTCCCCACTCAGAGGGGCACCTCCTGTAATGTTTTGAGATTCTTAGGTGGAGTTTTGCTATTTTTAATCCCCTATACAAGGTTTATTTAAAAGAATTAAAAGCCCAAATGAATTTGGAAAATTCCCCAAAAAATTATAGGCTCTAATTTAGGGTATTTTGCAATTACTATCAAAGTTGGAAGGTGTGACCTTTTCTTTTGGTCCTTTAAAAGTCTTTTACAAGCAAATTAAATGCCCAAAAGTGAGCGAAATTAATTGGGATAAATTGGCGGACTCGCGACGCGTATTTTAGTTACGTAGTAAAATCATGCGTATCGATCTAAGGAATTGACTAAGTTAAAAGTATCGACGCGCAATTTGGGTCGCAATCGCGAGGCGACACCGCCAATTCAATAACGTCAAGATATTTAAAAATGTGAACCCAAGGCACACGAAAATAAGGAATCTCATGAAATATAAGTAAGCTCCTAGGAACGGAGAAAAGTCCCTTATGAATGGGGATTGAACGGAACTTCCTCCTAAGAATGGAGTCGACCTTGAAGGCTCCTGTTATGGTGTGATTGGACTACTAACCCCTTTTATTATGCTCTCCAGTCTCATACTAGTCCTGCATTTACTTTCTGCATTTATTACTTAAATCCAGTCTCGCACTGGTCCCCCTACTTTTGCTTTCTGTTTATGCTTTAGTAATCCAGTGACGCACTGGTCCGCCTTACTTATAATTCTGTTCGTTCATTTCCAGTAATCCAGTCTCGCACTGGTCCTTTATTTACTGCTTTTTGTACTTTCAATTTTCCAGTCTCGCACTGGTCCTTTATTTACTGCTTTTTGTACTTTCAATTCTCCAGTCTCGCACTGGTCCTTTATTTATTACTTTTTGTACTTTCAATTCTCCAGTCTCGTACTGGTCCTGATATTTCGGCACATGCTTCCGGCCTTTCTTACTGCTTATGTTGCACTTTATATATTTTGCTAACCGCGGTCCTATGCTGGCAAGCGGTGCTTCTCCTCCTTTCTGTGAGGCCTTAGTTAGGGAAACCCAGAGTTGAGTCCCTCCTCCCGAGTTAGCCCCAAATAAGGAGCCCTCCTACCGCCGAGCCTCCCGGTCAAAAGTCGAGTAACCGGTCGAATTAAGAATGTCATGTCAAGACTTAAAGCGCTTACTCTTTGTTTAAGCTGTTTGAAGATTGTTTTTGTGAAAGTGGCGGGTCGGTCATGCCTGCAGACCGTTCATACCGGTGCAAGAGGGTTGATGACTCATGGTGACAGGGAGATGTGCACAGCGAGTTACCACCACTCTGAACCCGCAGTTTTGCCTTTGCTGGTCGGCCTAAATCTCGGAATCGCCGGATGTCGCTCACATCCAGTTAGTACACTAAGTTTTACGGGAGGGCCTGAGTGATACGGTACGACTACATTCAGAAGTGGCAGGACTGTCCACTGTCACCGACGACCAAATCGGTGAGGCTCGCGGGATTCACAACCCCGCTTGAAGCGAAGTGGTCCAAACTGTGTCGACGTACATAGGGTTTTTGTGTGTGCATGTTTGAATACCTGGGTGCGAGTGTGCGCGAGATAGTATTGCCTTTATTACGTACTGCGCGTCTATGTCACCTCGTGGATATTATGGTTGGTAGGCCCTATAAATATATATATATATGTATATATGTTTGCCTGCTGCTAACCATCTACCTTGCTTCGGCTATTTATTCCTGTACTTTAGCCATCCCCCAGGATATGGATCCGGGGAGGGAATGTGTTTTCTACTTAGCTCTTTGACTAATGGTTATTCTTATAACCAATCACAAGAGATGGGACAGCACGAAGCCCCCGCACCGCAGGATGAGTTACCGGCCTTAGAGGTGGCCCAATCGGATACTCCAGCCTCGCCCCCTATCTTCTGCGACATGAGTCCTAGAGTATATGACTAGCTTGGGAGTATTTTGTTATAGTTATGTGTAGCCCCCGAGGCAGATGTTGTAAAAAAATAGGCTTCGGCCTTTTCTCTTTATGTAAATATAAGCTGTGTGCTTAGTTTTCCTATTTTATTGCTTCCGCTATGTGATTCTGATGTGTTGTTGTGATTCTTGTGCCTGACAAGGCGACCACTCAGTGCTTGAGAGGGTGGGCCATTGCCATCCGGGAAGCACTAGTATATGTCCTTGGGCAGTAAGTTCCCCCCTCCCTGAACCGGGTTCAGTTTTGGGGAGGGGGGGGGGGGGGGGGTCTTACAAATGGATCAGAGCTACCACGATCCGACCACATGGGGCAGTCTTTAGATCCTCCCTTCCCAGTTTCCATTACTTGGTTCGGGATGAACCACGCAGTCGAAGCCTGGTGGACCCTTAGGTTTAAGGTTTAAGGATCCTAGACTGAACAGTAGTACACCCACACGTTTTTTCAGCTTCCTTTCAGTCAATTTTGCAAAATTCCCTTACTTTTGCAAATACTGATGTTCGCCTGTTACTTCTCCAGATACTAGAGTCCAGTAACGGAAGGTCCTCCTCTAGGGATCAGTACCATCCTACCACTCCACCGCCAGCCCCGGCCGCCCCAGCTGCAATCCCTTTTGTTTATACGGATCTAGGACGGACACTGACATCTCTGCTAACCACCTTTCAGACGGCCATCCTACGGCCACCCCAGCAGACCACTGTGCCTACCGACCTTCTGACAACATTTTAGGGGCTAAGACCCCACCTTCCGAGGCACCGAGTCTGCCATACGGGCAGAAGAGTGGGTAGAGAGTGTAGAGGAGCTCCTGGTTGGGATGATGTGCCCCGCTGTGGCCGCAGTGTCTTTAGTAGTGACCTTACTGGAGGGATATGCCCAAGACTGGTGGAGGTCAGCCAGCAATTCCACATTTAGAGGGAGACCACTCAGCACGATCCTCTGGGGAGAGTTTTCAGAGGCCTTCCTAGAGCACTTCATCTCAGACGCTGATAGGATTGCACTCCAGGAGCGATTCCTGCAGATCCGGCAAGGAGAAAGGACGGTGTCGGAGTACCAGCGAGAGTTCATCCACTTGGCCCATTTTACTGGGACTTTGGCAGTTACAGATAGAGATAGAGCGACTAGATTCTATCGAGGACTACGAGACGATCTTTGACAGGCTTTGATCATGATCTCGCAGTCAACCTTCCACACGAGCGCCTCACATGCCGCAGCTTTAGAGATGGATCAGAGGATGGTGGCCCAGCTGTGAAGGGGACACATGGATGTTCCCCAGACTCAGGGCCAAGAGAGAGGAGTAGGCCCTCACAGACAGGACCGGGATAGGAGACAGCGTCAGCGCCACCAGCCATATAGGCAGGCACCCCAGCCTCGATAGGCACCCCAGCCCCGACCGGCACCTCCAGCACCAGCACCTCAGGCCATCCCAGCCACACGACGAGATGTTCCCTTTGTAGGGAACTGCTACCTTTGCCAGCAGCCCATGCACATACGAGCTTTCTACCCTCATGCTATAGGTAGGCCCAGCTTAGGAGCAATGTAGGGAGCTGCAGAGAGAGGACGAGGACGAGGAGGTCGCAGAGGAAGACCTGCAAGCAGGAGGGACCAGGCCAGACATGGCAGAGTAGCACCGCTCGAGGCGTACACATTAGATCTCCAGCATGGGCCTGCACCAGATGTAGTGATAGGTATATACTTTCATTAACCACTGTATACTAGGATGACATGATATAGTAGAAATATGTGATGTAGCTTCTGTTTCGTCTATGTGATTACTCCTCTTGTACATCTGTAAAAATCATATGATCATAGTATATATATCACCATGTTTACTTTTGGTAGAAGGTCATCCCGCTAAAACGCTATTTGATACCGGTGCCACGCATTCCTTCGTCGCTCAGAATTTCATCACAGATAAAGGAAATACCGTACGATCATCTGGAATGTCGATACGAATACGACTCCCGGATGGATCAGACATGACGTCCACAGAAAAGTGCTCCTTCCAAGCAACGCTGGGAGGCGTAGAATTCGAAATCGTCGCAACCATTCTAGCGATAACTGGATTCGACATCATTTTAGGAATGGATTGGTTGGCCGAGCACAGTGCCTAAATCAATTGTTCGACTCGAGAGATCCACCTCCGGAAACCAAATGGGCAGTCTATCACACTAGCAGTTATACCCTCTGTCGCCCGCATGATCTTAACATCCGCTCAAATAGTCAAAGCAGTCCGACAAAAGGATGAGGTGTACCTGATCTACTTCGAGATGGAGGACAAGACGCAAGTGCTCTCTAGAGTACCCGTATTTCGAGACTTCCCAGACGTCTTTCCAGAATCCCTTCCCGGGTTGCCCCCACAATGAGAAGTGGACTTCTAGATTGAACTTGCTCATGGAGCTCGACCAGTGTCCCGAGCACCTTACCGGATGGCCCCAAGGGAACTAGCCGAGATCAAGATACAATTACAAGAGTTAATTGATGTAGGTTTCGTTCGTCCAAGTACCTCGCCCTGGGGAGATCCAGTACTATTCATCAAGAAGAAGGATGGATCCCTGCGTCTGTGTATCGATTACAAGGAACTAAAAAAACTCACCATCCGAAATACCTATCCACTACCTAGGATAGATAAATTATTCGATCAATTACAAGGCGCGTCTGTCTTCTCCAAAATGGACTTAAGGTCCGGCTACTATCAGCTCCGAGTACGAGAGGAGGACATTCCCAAAACAGCCTTCAGCTCCCGTTACGGGCTTTACGAATTTATGGTAATGTCGTTTGGGCTGACCAATGCCCCGTCCGCCTTCATGGCTCTAATGAATAAAGTGTTTGAACCCTTCCTGGACCACTTTGTGATCATTTTTATAGATGATACACTCATTTACTCAAAGTGTAAGACCGATCATTCCAGGCATCTCCAAATGGTTTTGCTCAAGTTAAGGCAACACTCGCTCTTCACGAAGTTTAACACGTGTGAATTCTGGATGGAGGAAGTCGGTTTCCTTGGGCATACGATCAACAAGAACGGGGTGGCGGTAGACCAAGCCAAAGTACAAGAAGTACGAGACTGGCCGCCACTTAAGTCAGCAGCAGATATCAGGAGCTTCCTTGGCCTCGCCGGCTACTACCGCAAGTTTGTAGAAGGTTTCTCTAAAATTGCCTTACCCCTCACCTCCCTCACAAAAAATGATACAATGTTCCAATGGACTCCCGAATGCGAGGCAGCGTTCGCGGAACTAAAGAACCGACTAATATCGGCTCCGATTTTGACACTCCCCTCAGACACTGAGGGCTTCCAAATCTACGTCGACGCTTCGCTAAAAGGGTTGGGAGCCGTACTAATGCAGCACGACAGGGTAGTCGCCTACGCCTCACGTCAGCTAAAGCCTCACGAACTAAACTACGCAACCCATGACCTGTAACTGGGTGCGGTAGTGTTCACACTAAGAGTATGGAGGCATTATCTCTACGCAGTAAGATGCGAGATCTTCTCCGACCTCAAGAGCCTCAAATACATCTTCACCCAGAAAGAGCTAAATCTCTGACAGCGCCGGTGGTTGGAGTTCCTGTGCGATTACGACTTCGCCCTCCAATACCACCCCGACAAAGCCAATAAGGTTGCAGATGCCCTAAGTCGGCAACCTCCGATGGCCGGGAATTGGCTAGAGATGATACTGGAAGAATTAGTCAAGTCCTTGGCAGACATGGATATCATCCTCATCACCCGCAGGAACCCGATGGATTACCAGGCCCAACTTTACTGGATGGATATACATTGTGACATCAGAGACAGAATACGAGAGGCACAGAAGATCGATGTAGAAGCGGCCCCAATCATTCAGACCCTGCAACACCGCGCTCAGGAAGTCTACAATCTATATGATGGCATCCTGCAGTACAAACACCGCATATTCATTCCCTCTGCCGAAGGAATCCGGGAAGAGATACTCTGCGAAGCACATCAATCAAGGTATTCAATACATCCGGGAGTAGTGAAAATGTATACAGATTTACGAAGAACGTTATACTGGCCAGGTATGAAGAAGGACATCACAGATTATGTAGCTCACTGCCAGACCTGTCAAATGGTTAAGGCAGAATGTTGTAGCCCAGGAGGTTTGCTACAGCCCCTGCCCATACCCGAATGGAAGTTCAAAGATATCTCGATGGACTTCGTTCATGGCTTACCCCGATCTCGTGCAGGAAATGACTCAATATGGGTCGTAATAGATCGCCTCACCAAAGTGGCCCGTTTTATCCCAAACCGACAAGGCGACGATGTTGACATATTAGCCCGGTTATTTATAGAGCAGGTGGTCCGATTTCATGGGGTACCCAAGTCAATCGTATCTGACCGCGACGGACACTTTACTTCGAAGGAATGGAGGAGAGTGCAAGCTTACCTGGGAACCAGATTGGCTTTTAGCACCGCCTTCCAGCCCAGACCGACGGGCAAACAGAAAGGACGAACCGGACAATGGAAGACCTCCTTCGACTATGCATAGTGGAACACAATGAACCTTGGGAACATGTACTGCCCTTGGTAGAATTCTCATACAATAACAACTTCCAGGCAAGCATCAAGATGGCACCATACGAGGCCCTCTACGGAAGACGCTATCGAACACCGTTATCATGGGCACAAGATGAAGACCCAGAAGCTTTAGGAGTCACATACATAGATGATACCATAACAGCTATAAGGTTAATTCGAGAACGAATGCTGGAGGCACAGAGCCGTCAAGCCAAATATTACGATGCACGTCATCGACTGGTAGAATTCAACGTGAGAGACATGGTATTCTTGAAGATTATACCAATGCATGGGGTATCCAGAATAAAGAAGCAGAAAAAGCTGGATCCCCGCTACCTAGGCCATATCAAGTCATAGAAAGGATTGGCCATGTTGCATATTGGCTAGCTCTGCCAGTTGAACTGGGAAATCTTCACGATGTATTTCACGTCTCCTCGCTAAGACGTGTCCGCCAACTGAAGCAACATCTTTCCGCGCCACCAACATCGGTGCAATCTGACTGATCCATCCAACTCAAACCAGTAAAGATAGTAGATTCCAAGATCAAAGAATGCGAAACAAAACCATCACGATGGTCAAGATTTTATGGTCAAACTATGGACGTGAGGAGTTTACCTGGGAACCAGAGACGCTTGTTCGGGAAAACTACCCGACGTTCTTTCCCCAGGTATGTCTTTTGAACCCCCCACTTTAGGCAATTTTCGATGACGAATATCCCTTTATTTTGATTGGATTGTAACATCCCTACTTTTATTGGGTCACTAGACCCTAGTGAGCCCAATAAAAGTAGGCCCGAGCGATAGAAAATGACCCAATATAGGATTGTGTACTAGGGGACTACGATCTGACTTCCGTCAGTTCTGTTAGACTCGTATAATCGATACGAGTGTAATGGAGCTCGTTCCATTCCAATCCGAGATTGCTTAGAGAAAACGACCGTTTGAGTATCGTTGTGCGCCGCAACTAAGTCATTGGGGTACGGTGACCAAATGTACCCCGATTTGACTTCCGTCAGTTCCGTTAGTCTCGTATAATCGATACGAGTGTAATGGAGATCGTTCCATTCCAATCCGAGGACGTTTGGAGAAAACGACCGTTTTGGGTATTATTGTGCGCCACAACTAAGACGTTGGGGGTACGGTGACCAATTGTACCCCGATTTGACTTTCGTCAGTTCTGTTAGACTCGTATAATCGATAAGAGTGTAATAGAGCTCATTGCATTCCAATCCGAGGTCGTTTGGACAAAACGACCGTTTTGGGTATTATTGTGCGCCGCAACTAAGTCGTTGGGTTACGGTGACCAAATATACTCCGATTTGACTTCCATCAGTTCCATTAGACTTGTGTAATCGATACGGGAGTAATAGAACTCATTCCATTTCAATCCGAGGTCATACAACGAATATGCCCATTTTGGATTATGCAGACCGCCTCGGCACAACGCACGAAATACGGAGCGCATGAACTCGGAATCGGCCCCGGTGAATCTTGATGGACCCCCGGGACCATGGAAGACCTCACCCTAAGTTGACGTTGGTCAACCCCCCCCCCCCCCCCCCCCCCCTAAGCTTGAAAGTTTGGAGAAAAGAGGAGAAGGGGGGAGGAGAGAGAATCTTTTCCCCCAAGGGAGGAGGGATGCCCATGAGTGGGAAGCCCTTAGGGTAGTGGAGGGGAGGGGGTAGGGAGAAAATATATCCCCCCACCCACCCTCCCTTTAGTCCCACATCGTGGGTAAAGGGAGGGAGAGCCCCTTCCTCCCCTATAAAAGGGGCCCCATCCCCTCCCTGATCTCACACCAGCCCCCTCCTCCTCCTCCCCTGCCGGCCAGCACAGCCCCTGCCGGCCAGCCCTCCCCCTCCCCCTGCCAGAGCTCCTCCTAGCCAAGCCGCCACCTTCCCACCATGGCCAGCCGCCCATCAGCCTCCCGAGCCCCTCCGACGCAGGTAGAACCCCTTTCCCTCCACCTTCCTACCTCCTTAAGGCATCCCCCCACCCCCCGTCGCCGGAGCGCCACCAGCCCCACACCAAACCCTGCCGAGGTTCGGGGGTGGGGGGGGGGGGGGGGGGGGGCTGGCCTTGAACCTCGCACCCCTAATGCCGGTGGTGGCGCTGGGGGATCAGGTCCCCACCCAGGGACCCTAGCTCCGACGGAAGGAGGCGGCACCCGCACCCTTCCCCCTCCCTCTCTGCTTTCTATACGGGGTAAAAGCCCCACCCCCGGCGGAGGCCGGCTGCGCCAGGCCGCCGGGCCCCCACCGGAGGTTAGCCCCCTCCTCGGCGCCCTATCCAGGGGCGGCATGGGAGGCTCCCCCAGCAGGGGAGGTGGTACAACAAGCCTACATGGCGCATGTATTCTACGCCCCCGCCCCCGCCTCCGCCTCCCTTTCTTTGCATTTTCGGCGGTGGCCGGCGGCGCCAGGCCGCCGGACCACCACTGGAATGGTCGCCGACTCCCGGCGCACCGGCCTGGTGCGGCGCAGGCCCCAGCCCCAGCAGGCCGCTGTCCGGCGGCGGCAGCGGCGTCTCCCTCTGGGTTAGCGGGGGCCGTCCGATCTCCACCAGGAGATCGAGCGGCTCCCCTTTCCTTAACTCCCCCCGCCTCCATTTATGTGCCCCACAGCGGATCCGCTGCAGATCCGCTGTGGGGACCCCAGGAGGGCGCACGGTGCAGCGCCCCCTGCCTCTCCCATTTCCGCTATTTGCACCCCAAAGCCCCCTTCCCCTTATTTAATTTTCTGGGGGTAAATGGGGCACCTTTGGCAAAAACTCCCAACATGAAAAATGTTCCCCACTCAGAGGGGCGCCTCCTGTAATTTTTTGAGATTTTTAGGTGAAATGTTGCTATTTTTAAACCCATATACAAGGTTTATTTACAAGAATTAAAAGCCCAAATGAATTTGGAAAATTCCCCAAAAAATTATAGGCTCTAATTTAGGGTATTTTGCAATTACTATCAAAGTTGGAAGGTGTGCCCTTTTCTTTTGGTTCTTTAAAAGTCTTTTACGAGCAAATTAAACACCCTATAGTGAGTGAAATTAATTGGGATAAATTGGCGGACTCGCGACATGTATTTTAGTTACGTGGTAAAATCATGCGTATCGATCTAAGGAATCGACTAAGTTAAAAGTATCGATGCGTAATTTGGGTCGCAATCGTGAGGCGACACCGCCAATTTAATAACGTCAAGATATTTAAAAATGTGAACCCAAGACACACGAAAATAAGGAATCTCATGAAATATAAGTAAGCTCCTATGAACTGAGAAAAAACCCCTATGAACGGGGATTGAACAGAACTTCTCCTAAGAATGGAGTCGACCTTGAAGCCTCCTATTATGGAGTGATTGGACTACTAACCCCTTTTATTATGCTCTTCAGTCTCGTACTGGTCCTGCATTTACTTTATGCATTTATTCCTTAAATCCAGTCTCGCACTGGTCCCCCTACTTTTGCTTTCTGTTTATGTTTTAAGTAATCCAGTCAAGCACTGGTCCCCCTCACTTATATTTCTGTTCGTTCATTTTCAGTAATCCAGTCTCACACTGGTCCTTTATTTACTACTTTTTGTACTTTCAATTCTCCAGTTTCGCATTGGCCCTTTATTTACTGCTTTTTGTACTTTCAATTCTCTAGTCTCACGCTGGTCCTTTATTTACTGCTTTTTGTACTCTCAATTCTCCAGTCTCGTACTAGTCCTGATATTTCGGCCCCTGCTTCCATCCTTTCTTACTGCTTATGTTGCACTTTATATATTTTGCTAACCGCGGTCCTACGCTGGCAAGCAATGCTTCTCCTCCTTTCTGTAAGGCCTTTGTTGGGGAAAACCCGGAGTTGAGTCCCTCCTCCCGAGTTAGCCCCAAATAGCCCTCCTACCACCGAGCCTCCCGGTCAAAAGTCGAGTAACCGGTCGAGTTAAGAATGTTGCGTCAAGACATAAAGCGCTTACTCTTTGTTTAAGCTGTTTGAAGATTGTTTGTTGTGAAAGTGGCGGGTCGGTCACGCCCGTAGACCGTTCGTACCGGTGGGGGAGGATTGACGACTCATGGCGACAGGGAGATGTGCACAGCGGGTTACCACCACTCCGAACCCGCAGTTTTGCCTCCGCTGGTCGGCCTAAATCTTGGAATCGCTGGATGTCGCTCACATCCAGTTAGTACACCAAGTTGTACGAGAGGGCCTGAGTAATACGGTACGACTACATTCAAAAGTGGCAGAACTGGCCACTGTCACCGACGGCCATATCGGTGAGGCCCGCAGGGTTTGCAACCCCGCTTGAAGCGAAGCGGTCCAAGCTGTGTCGACACCGGGTTTTTGTGTGTGCAGGTGTGAATACCTGGGTGCGAGTGTGCGCGAGATAGTATTGCCTTTATTATGTACTGTGCGTCTATGTCACCTCGTGGATATTATGGTTGGTAGGCCCTATAAATATATACACGCATATATGTTTGCCTGCTGCTAACCATCTACCTTGCTTTGGCTATTTATTCCTATACTTTTGCTCGCCCCCAGGATATGGATCCGGGGAGGGAATGTATTTTCTACTTAGCTCTGTGACTAATGGTTATTCTTATAACCAATCACAGGAGATGGGACAGCGCGAAGCCCCTGCTTTCAATTCTCTAGTCTCACGCTGGTCCTTTATTTACTGCTTTTTGTACTTTCAATTCTCCAGTCTCGTACTAGTCCTGATATTTCGGCCCCTGCTTCCATCCTTTCTTACTGCTTATGTTGCACTTTATATATTTTGCTAACCGCGGTCCTACGCTGGCAAGCAGTGCTTCTCCTCCTTTCTGTAAGGCCTTAGTTGGGGAAAACCCGGAGTTGAGTCCCTCCTCCCGAGTTAGCCCCAAATAGCCCTCCTACCACCGAGCCTCCCGGTCAAAAGTCGAGTAACCGGTCGAGTTAAGAATGTTGCGTCAAGACATAAAGCGCTTACTCTTTGTTTAAGCTGTTTGAAGATTGTTTGTTGTGAAAGTGGATGGTCGGTAACGCCCGTAGGCCGTTCGTACCGGTGGGGGAGGGTTGACGACTCATGGCGACAGGGAGATGTGCACAGCGGGTTACCACCACTCCGAACCCGCAGTTTTGCCTCCGCTCATCGGCCTAAATCTTGGAATCGCTGGATGTCGCTCACATCCAGTTAGTACACCAAGTTGTACGAGAGGGCCTGAGTAATACGGTACGACTACATTCAGAAGTGGCAGAACTGGCCACTGTCACCAACGGCCATATCGGTGAGGCCCGCAGGGTTTACAACCCCGCTTGAAGCGAAGCGGTCCAAGCTGTGTCGACACCGGGTTTTTGTGTGTGCAGGTGTGAATACCTGGGTGCGAGTGTGCGCGAGATAGTATTGCCTTTATTATGTACTGTGCGTCTATGTCACCTCATGGATATTATGGTTGGTAGGCCCTATAGATATATACACGCATATATGTTTGCCTGCTGCTAACCATCTACCTTGCTTCGGCTATTTATTCCTATACTTTTGCTCGCCCCCAGGATATGGATCCGAAGAGGGAATGTGTTTTCTACTTAGCTCTGTGACTAATGGTTATTCTTATAACCAATCACAGGAGATGGGACAGCGCGAAGCCCCCGTACCGCAGGATGAGTTACCAGCCTTAGAGATGGCCCGATCAGATACTCCAGTCTCTCCCCTGTCTTCCGCGACGTGAGTCCTTGAGTATAGGACTAGATTGGGAGTATTTTGTTATAATTATGTGTAGCCTTCGAGGCAGATGTTGTAAACAATAGGCTTCGGCCTTTTCTCTTTATGTAAATATAAGCTGCGTGCTTAGTTTTCCTATTCTATTGCTTCCGCTATGTGATTCTGTTGTGTTGTGATTTTTCTGCCTGACAAGGCGACCACTCAGTGCTTGAGAGGGTGGGTCATTGCCATCCGGGAAGCACTAGTGGCCATCCTTGGGCAGTAAGATACCCCTCCCTGAACAGGGTTCAGTTTTGGGGAGGGGGTCTTACATTCTCCTCCTCTATCACTCCTTAACCGTTTGATTTTCATGTCAAGTTGATTTTCAACCCTAGTTTTGAATATACGGAATTTTTCAAAAGCTTCATCTTTGGATTTAAGTAGATAAATGTGACTGAATTTAGAGTAGTCGTCGATAAAGGTTATCAGATACTTCCGACCTCCACGCGTGACAAAACTTTTGTAGTCACAGATGTCGGAGTGTATTAACTCTAGCAATTGTGTGCTCCTAGAAACCTGACTAAAAAGTGTTCTAGTTATCTTAGTTTGAGCACAGATTTCACATTTGTCAAATCTGGTTTTTGTGTCTAAGGGGATGTTATGAGTTCTAGCTAGCATGAGTTGTTTTCTATAATTGACTTGTCCTAGTCTTGCATATAAAGTCTTAGGGTCGATCAAATTAGAAATAATCTGATTTACTACATCGTTTGCTAGACTCAACTTATACATCCCGTTGATGACATACACACAACCAAAGTAGTGCGAGTGAACCATTAGCGTTACTCGACCACCACTAATGTTAAATGACATACCCGCGTCGCATAACAAACTAATTGAAATTAAATTAGCAGCTAATGATGGTATAAATTTAACATTTTTCAAAGTAAGAGTTTTACCTGAGGAGAGTGTCAAGGTAGCATTGCCGACCTTCAGCACATCAACAGCTCCTCCATCAGCAATAGTAACTGTCTCTCGGACTGCAGTGACATCCCCCAGAAGCGCAGTGTTGTTGCAGACGTGACATGTAGCACCTGAGTCTAGCCACCACTCAATACTGGCCTGCCCATTATCGACCATGGCAACAAAGTCGGTGGGCGCAGTCTGATGAACCATATTGGCCCTGTTATCAGGCTTTGGTGTGCTAGTTTCACCTCTCTTTGGTTGCTTACACTCGGAAGCGCAGTGACCCCACTTGTTACAATTGTAGCACTTGCCTTTGAATTTCTTCGCCTTCTTGCTCGTGTCCACAACTGCGGGTGCACTGGGTAACGGTCTAGTCTTGCCATGCTTAAACTTCCACTTAGGATGCGTGACCATGTTGGCAGCAGAGGACTGCTTGCTAACGGTCTCCCTAGCGTGTCTAGTCCAGTTCTCATCCTCAATGCAGATGAAGCGCTTAAGGTCTTTAAGACTGACCTGCATTTTCTTCCGATATATCTCCGTTTTAAAGGAGTACCACGCCGACGGGAGCTTGAAGATAATAGCTCCTGCAACAAATCCATCTGGCAGTGGGATGTTCTCACTATTCAACTTTTCCACCAGATTCTCAAAATCGGCGACCTATGGAAGGATTTCTCTTTCCTCAGAGAAGGTGAAAGCCATGAACTTATCCACCAGGTGCATCTTGGACATGTTTTCCTCTTCCTTGAACTGCTCCTCCAGAGCATCCCAGATTTCTTTTGTGGTCTTCAGTTTACTGTACGTCTCAGCAAGCCTGTTGGAGAGGCAGTTCAATGGGTAGTCGCGACAAGAATATTCATCTTCAATCCACTGGGCCTCGCCATCTGTCCCAAGAACGTCAGTGCGTATAGACTGAACGGTGTAGAACACGTTCAGGTACTTCATGCCAAACTGAGTGTTCCACTTCCAAGCACAGAACTCAGAGTTGGAGAATTTCTCCAACTTGATCATCGGAACGGGAGTATTCCCTTTCGACATTTTGTCTCTCCCCAAACAGTAGATTTCCACTAGCAAAAAAGATCACAAGCAGAAAACTAGAGAGAGATTACCTGAAATGCGTAGAAGCGAGAACAAAAATCTTCAGATCCAATCCAGAAAAATTGCTGTGCTCCTCTTCTCCAGCGGAACAAATATCGTCGAAGACCAGATCCACGCAGACAACAACGGCCAGGAAACAAAGATCCGAAACTAGATCACCAAGTGGACTGAACACTGTCGGAATTCCTATAGCGATGTCGGAAAACCGACTGCGGAAAAACTGCAGAAACAGCAGCAGTGGCATCTTTCGACGGTAGCGACGGAGAAGGCTCGACTGGATTAGCACTGCAGCGGTGGAGGCGACACTTCACTGCACTTCACTGCACTTCGTCGATCGATCAGTGGATCGGCAGCGACGGCGCGACTGGACCGGCACGGTAGCAGTGGATCACTGAATCAACGGCAGTGGGCCTCTTCTCAATCTGTGACCTTGATCGACTAGATCTGGACGCCGGAAACATGCAGTGGTGGATCGCTATTCCTCCACACAAACGACGACGGGGAAGATATGCAGATAACTGCGATCGGGATGCGCCCAGCTGGAGTAGTGATCGGGAGGCGGGACGACGCAAGACATGCCACTGGCTGCTTCTCGCACGTACTCCTTCCGCCTTGCGATAACTGGCGAACGCTTGACGGCGAGATCGCGCGAGCAGGGATCGACAAGAGGTTACGGGAGACAAGCACAAGATCCACTAGAGAACATCGATCGGGATAGGGATGCAAGCGACAATCTTCCTCCTTGCAGCGACGCGAGAAAACGTGCACAAGGGCGGTTACGGGGTGGGAACCGCTCGAGAGAAGAAGAAACCGCACGGGAGAATCGGTTACGGGCTAGAGTACGAGTGAGTCTTCGAGAATGTTAGAATGGCGCTCGAAGCATTCGCGTGAGTGTCTAGTTTGTAACACTCTACTCGTTGCCCCTAGTAGGGTATTTATAGGCAAACCCTAAGTTCCCGGCGGGTACGTGGATTCCTATTGGATCCAAACCAAACCGCTAAGCATCCGTTAACCCGTTATATTAAATATTCCTCAACAGAGTTCACGAAGACCCAGCCACCTTTTGTGTTTTTTCTTTTCAAAAAATAAACTATGATGTATTATTCCTTTTTAATCATGAGTTGCATTGTGAAATTTTACTTGGCACTTGCAAACTAATGCAAAAAATGTAAACATCGAAGATCGATGCCATACTTCCTACATGATTTTTTCATCGTAAGAGTTTCTCTAATGGGTATCTATATATTTAGAGATCCTATTGTGCTAGGTTCTCTAAATATGGAGAACTTAGATTGTTAACTTCAATCATGTTCTCCATATATATGGATCATGTTCATATGCGAAGACAAGCTGTGCGAAGAGGGTGCGAAGACAAACTGTGCGAAGAGAGCAGCTGCCGGCGGCTTTGGGCTTGCCGGACACTGGCCGCCCAGTGTTTACGCCGACGAACCCCGGGCGGTCGGTGGCCGACGAGCCCGAAGCCTCCGACAGCCGTTCTCTTCGCACAGTTTTTTGGCGCAGGCTGCCGCACTGGAAGTCGCCGCAGACATCGGTGAGGCCGGGAAGAACCAGGGAATCGCCTCTGTTGCCGCGGGAGTCGCCGCTGCTGGATCTGTCCCTGTTCAACAGCCCGGATGAGCTTTTTGCACCTTCGAACAGGGTTCTTCGCACAGCCCCCATATATATATATATATATATATATATATATATATATATATACATACACACGAGTAAGAGGCACGGGGCTCCGCCCCTATCCAAGGTGACATTTATCGCAGGCGGCGACATTTGTCATGGGCGGCGGCATTGGTCGCGGGTGGCGACATTGGTCGTGGGCGGCGGCATTGGTCGCGGGCGATGACTTTCGTCGGGGGAGGCGTCATTCGTCATGGGAGGCGACATTCGTCGAGGGCGAAAAATTGGTCGTGCGCGGCAAATTTGTCATGAGCGGAGATATTTGTCTTGGGCGGCGACATTTGTCGTGGATAAGGACAAATAAACCACTACATATATAATTTAGCACTCCCAAATCTATCTTTACATAGGCTTAGTTTCTTTTTTAGTATATTCACCATTCTATATAATTATCTAGTAATAGTGGATTAAAGAAGACTTCATATATTTCGATTGAATGAAACCAAATGATGTTTCTATTCAACCCCAACTTCCAGATCATGAGTTGATTTGGGTGCACCTTCTTTGCTTTTTTGCAGAGTCTGTACACATCATCCATTTTGTTCGCATTCTTATCTTCTCAAAGATTGACTTCAACTCCTTGAAAAGTAAAGAGCAAAGCCTTCATCGTCTTCTATGCATATCATGTAAGACCCCTCTCCCGCACCAGGAGAGTTCCCGGATCTTATGCCCAGAACCGCCGCCTTACGGTGATGCTAGCACACAAGTTAGTCATCTCCGCAAGACGCCGATCCTGCCGGCAAGCAAGAAAAACCAGGCCAACAAGAGATAAGAAGAGAAACCAGCACACAAGTCCACAATCACACGCATCTGCATATAAATATATAACAAATGTACACTGTCCATCAATGAGTACAAGTAAAGAAAGAGAAAAAGGGGCTTACGCCCAGTACATGTGTGAATGAATAAAAGAAGTACAGTTCTCTCTCTCTATAAATATACATCTACGCGGAAGCTACAAACAAAACATCTCTCGTCAACACCTGTCCAGTAGCGGTGGTAATGCACGACATCTGCTCCTCAGGTCCTGTCTCTCCTACCAGCTGGGCTCCAGCTCCTCGGTTACCTACGGTCACCACCGACCATTAGTCATAAAGACTAAGACGATTTTGTCCCCGCCTCCCCCCGCGACTCCTAGGCACCGTGCGGGAGGAAGAAGCGGAGGACAGCAAGTGGAGTAATCAAAAGCAGGTGACAGATATTCTACGCTATCAAGAGTATAACATATAAGTTCTATGCTAGCAATATGAACCAGTAAACATTACTAAAAGCAGTATAGTAATATCGCAGCAGAAAAAGAAGTAAGCATAAAGAAGCAGTGCGACGCAAGTAAGGTAATTTAAAAGTAACCATTGATTTATAGGAATGCCCATACAAACCTATAGACCAAGGGGTCGTTTAGCAGGGCCTATCGTATAAAAAGTTCCATACCAATTTATACGATAGGGGTAGGGGTTGAAATGCAATGTTCATGCTATGTCATGCAAGGTATGTTGTTATGCTATGTTCATACAAGTGTAACTCACACACTACGACTCTATGCGCATAGACCTTTAGTTCCCCCTTTTTGGAGCTAGCAAGACTCCCCGGATACTCACGTAGTGGCAAACGGAAGCGGTGGGTTGGGCCTCGGCCACCTCTAGGTTGGTATTCACACTACCTAACCTAGACCTATCGTACGCCTCAACACAAAACCGTGGAGCTTCTGCGTACTCTTGCTGACTGGACCGCCAGACTTTCTAGGCTAAGTGTATATACCACACTTGCCGAGTCAACGTATTGACGTCGGTGTGAACGTTCGTCCAATACAGAAGACCCACCACCTTCAATGCACATGCAACATGTTCTACAATCTATCTCCGAGCCATAAGCTCCCCGGGCTAACCTGCCCGTCATTAATAACCTTCCGAGCCACCGGCTCCCCGGACCAACCCGTCCGTACCAACAAACTCTACTGAGTTGCAGGCTCACCTGACTTTCAATCCGCTCTTTCAAACAGTGAGCTTACTGTTCGCATCACCAAACAGACTAGGCTCCCGCAACCACGGGGTGTGGGTGAGTGTGTTATTAGATTATTCTTGTAACATCTTATCCCTATGGTTTACGTTTAATCTTGGATTCCCGAGGGTTACCCTGTAAAGGGCTCGCTACGGTATTAGGAATTACAATGGGTTGACACCCCAAAATTCCCTTTCCCAAGACACTTAGTATTATTGATATCTACCCATAAGATTACCCTCTTATCATTTCACTTGAATTAACCTCAGCGCTTTATGACTCTCTAAGGGGAAGGACGATCTTTCGTCAATCCCGAGCACAACCTTACCCACAGCTCACCAAGCAGTCTCATCTTCTAACTCTTATTTAAACTGCTCTTGTTTAGTTATTATTCTACTTGGAAGTTTAGGGTGGATCCTGGACTTCCCGAGGGCTACCCGGTGAAGGGTTCGCAAGTGATGCGATAATTTCGGCAAGTGCACCGATCGTTCAAGTAATAATAATGGGGAAAATCCCCGAGTGTCGGTCTCTCAAGGAACACAGTAAGGTGGAGTTAGGTTTCGAGGAAGGACTTGAGATCGAAGTCCTTGGTCGGGGTTACAAAGGATGGTTGGTTTGGTTTGCGAATAGTAAAATAAAATATTACGACTACTCCTATGCAATGCCGCTATGCAATGCTTCGCTTGGTGGAATGGAGACTAGGCAGGCCTTGAGCGCGCTGCGTCGCAAGGGAGGATGGACGAGTAGGCAAGCAGAGTCGAACTGTGCAGGCCTTGAGCGCGCTGCTTCGTTAGGCGGGATGGAATACGCGGGCCGCTGTGCCACGCTTCGGTAGGCGGATGGGCGAGTAGGCTAATGGAATGGAATGGAGAGAATGGCGGAATGAGGGTCGCAAGCACCTCGTCAACAAGCACGCCACTAGCAATTGCTAGTGTGGCACCGAACACAATGACGAAATAAAAGTTAAATGGGGGCGCACCTCATTAAGCACAATTGAACAATACAATCTAAAATAAATGAAATAAGCATTACATAACTAGAATCATTGTGCACATCATCAATAATATAGAAGAGACTAACCTAAACAAACATCAACATAGAGAAAGAAAAAGAGAGTAAAGGAGTAGACCAAATCCGAAGCCTTGCCGAAGATTCACGGTTGGAATCGCAGGGTTGTCAAGCCGCGTCCAAACTCGGTCTTCAACTGCGTCCGAGGTAGAGGAGGGCTGTCACTTCCTCCCAATGGCTCGTCTTCTTCGTGTCACGATCCGATTTACTCCGATACGCAATCTCCTTACTCGATGTGGGCGATCTTTGGGCTGGAAATCTCTCCTTGGGGCTCAAGGATGATGGAGGAGGCCTAGGGGGGTGAAAAACCAGCGGAAAGGGCGAAAACGGCGGACTGGACGGAGTTGCCAAGCGTGATCCCGCCCTAATTCGCGAACAGGGCATTTTATAGGCACTGGAATAAACAGTACGCACGGTCGTTGGCGCACGACCAGTGGTCGTGCGCACTAGAATCCTGTGATCGTGCGCCTGACTGGACGGAGCCTGCAAGGGAAGAAAATTATAAAATACGAAGTTCGCACGACCAGTGGTGCACGACCAGTGGTCGTGCGCACTGTCGTGAGTGGTCGTGCGACAAGCCAGCCAGAACTCATGAAATGGGCGTTAAGTGCGCACGAGCAGAGGCGCACGACCAGTGGTCGTGCGCGAAGGAGCCAGTGATCGTGCGCAGTGTTCCTGTACAGAATTGTACCGGGAACACCTGCACGACTCCTGTTCCAGCATACGACACCAGTCAAGCCACTGAAGGTGGCACTTAACACAGCATGACAACTAGTAACAAAGATAAACAAGAAATAATCACCAAAACGGGCCAAGACGTGCACCTAGCAGAGAGTGATAATTATGAGCTAAAATGGGGCTAAAGTGCAGTGGAATGAATGGAAAAATGGCCCGGATGAGTCCACATATGTGTATAAGATGAGGACTCATCACACCCCCAGACTTACCTGTTTGCGCGTCCCGAGCAAACAAATCCGGTGGAATGGGAAAAGCATAGCTAACCAAAAAAAAATTGCAAACATGGAATAGAATGCGAAGTTTCCTACTAGTGTGCATAGAAGTTCATTAGAAGAAGTTTTTACATAGGCTAGCTACTTTATAAAAGTGTAAATGCGTAAAAAGGAATTTATTTTTACTCAAAAATGGAATGTTGGTGAATCTCGTGGTCTCGCGTAGTACGAAAGTAAGCTAGACGCGCACGTGAATGTTACCCAAGACCAGAACTCGGAATTATCTCCGTTGAAATCCATCAACGTCGAGAACCATATGCTCGCCCGGTCACACTCTCTCCACGGCGCTAGTGAACTCACAAGACGAATCGATAGGACTTTAGGTATACATGAGGCTTGGGTTACGGTTTGGAATGCAAAGATAAACGTGAAGGCTAATCGCAACCCAAATGAGCACACAAAAGTGCTAAATCATAGCAGCCCCAATAATACACGTGTAACACACCCCCAGACATAACTTTGAAACCGGGTGTGCACACGGCCTACAACAATCAATACCAAAATATGCTTCAATTAAAGCGCTAGGGATAAATATATATATATATTTTTTTCTTTTTCTTTTTCTTTTTCTTTTCTTTTTATCCCCAAATTAATTAGCACAATTCTCAGCACGAAGACATTTTTTTTTAAAACTTCCACATCAACACTGAAGTTACGCATCACCGCACCGCATTGAAAAATTACAATTCATAAATGCTCTTAGCTTAATTTTTGGTTGCGATAATAGGATTAGCTTTTAGGCCTTGGTG
The DNA here is from genome assembly GCA_033032865.1 of Dactylorhiza incarnata. NCBI lineage: Eukaryota > Viridiplantae > Streptophyta > Magnoliopsida > Asparagales > Orchidaceae > Dactylorhiza > Dactylorhiza incarnata. The sequence continues at coordinate 830,220 of JAWHQI010000225.1, read as the reverse complement.
AAGTATGGTGGGGCTGAATCAAAAGATCGGGTAGGCACAAAATAGGCTAGCAACAGTTAGTGTATAGGAGTGGTAGAACAAAGCTCAAGCTTGCCAAATAGATGGCCTATGTCACGCTCAACTTGCAAGTCATTCGCACCCATGCTTCGAGAGTCGCTTGGGGCAAGTTCTTAACCCCCGAGAAAGGTAATCCTTCCTCCCGACTCAAGCAACACGAACCTCACATTCGCCTACACACAATACCACGCTACCGCAAGATTCAACCACATTCACCATTTTGAGTAAAATAAATTAAAATCTACGCAAATCTACAAATTATAAATTAGAAGCATAAACAAAAACTAATTCTACTCAAATCCCTATGCAAACACGAGTATTCAACTAGAGCACTACAAGAGTCAACATTCCACTCCATCTTGCAATTATTTTGGCTAATACAGCACTTCCTACATCACATCCAAGAATTGAATATACGGAAGCATACAAACAAGCGAGTGCGCGCTAAAGTGGGTGTAGTGGTGTACAGTGAAGATGAACAATACTAAATAACTGAAATTAAAATACTTCTAGTATGCAAATGAGATGTGCACGTGCAGTGAGTAACATAACGGCTCTCCCCCAGACTTAATCTAAACAATATAACATAATGATATGACAGTGAAAATCAAAATCGAAAGCTAGGGAAGAAGTTACCCAATGCTCAGCAAGTGAGCATACCAGAAGGTGCGTGGAAATCTGAAGCAAACCCGCCATTCAGAATTTGCAATGAGTACCTACAGGGGTGAGCTCCACAAAAACAAAAGGAAAAGACAAACTAAAATAAACTACAGCTAACTAAACATGATTAGAAGAAATAAAAATGCAGGAAAAATAAGATAACTACTGGGGTTATTGTCCTCCCAGCACGACTTATTCAAATTGAAAACAGTTCTAGCTAATGGGTCTATGAAAAGAGAAGTGCACAGGTAACTGTTCTAATATGCATGTCGGTAGCGGGTACCGATACGGCAACAGAACAGTCACGCCTCTACCCGAATATAAATAATACCTGCTCGTCACAGGTAGAGGGAATAAAAAAATAAGAAGAGGAGGAATCCTCACTCAACTCACCAAAACTATCCTTGCCCAGCAAGGTATCATCTCCAGGGAGGCAGCAGGAGGAGAAGGAAATGAGTGGAGCTTCCTCTACGGAGGGGGAATCAACCTCCTCACATAAGAGGATGCTCTCATCATTGACTTGAGCATCATGCTCCAAGTCCTCCAGAGGTACCTGTGAAGACTCAACCTGCACAGGCTCAGATAGAGAAAGGGGATCAAGAAATAAAAAAGAAGAAGAACATGAATAAAAATCAATTGGGGGAGTGATCCCGGTCTCACTCCCATCAGGTTGGGTAAGTAAAATAATGTTTGCATTGTCATCAATGCTACAAGGTTCGACGGGATCAACAGTGGCCATGCCTAAGATTTGGACTTCCTCCACTGGTGCTGAGGAAAACTCCTCCGCACCTAGAAGGTTGTCCTCCTCCATAGGAGTAGGCATAATACTAAGATCAACCGCCTCCTCTTGTGACACATCATCGACAATGTCGTCAGAGACAAATGTAGTATGCACAACAGGGGGAAGAATAGTGCTTGGATAAAAGTCGAGCACCGATTCCTCACAAAGAATCGAATCCACTAGAGGTGGTGGATGCACATGGAGAATAGGCTCAGCAATGTCGGTGCATAGATCAGCCGCACATCCAGTGACCGTATCCATGCCATTCCCTTCAAGATGTGAAGGTGACAAAGACACATAACCGGATGTTGAAGGTGTGCCGCCAGAGTTAGGAGTTGGGACGATCCGGATATCCGGCTCGTCATCCTCGTCCAATTGGCGAATATACTCGGCACAGTCCTTCAGGACATGATCTGTGCTCTGACAAAACCGGCACTGCCTTGCAGGCTTCTTTGGCACAGCGGGAGCTGGAGCCGAAAAGAAGTACGACGGTAAAGGCTCAGCAGAGTAGCCATAAGACTTACGCGCACCATATGGAGTACCAGACGAAGTCGGTGCTCCATATGCTGGGCTATAAGAATTATGCCTATTATTCTCCGTAGGGCATTCATCACTAGAGTGGGAGGTAGCTCCACACCAACGGCAACGGAAATTGAGATGTGCCCACATAGTGTGAAGATAAAACGATTCAAAAAGAAGAACACTATTGTGCGAAATACTACACCTAACAAAAATTTACTAAAGCAACCTACTATAAAACAAGAAAATGGAATAACGAGAACAAAAATAAAATAAAAGATGCGATAAACAAATGGAAGGGCTTCTCTCTCAGATTCTCCCTCTCCAGAAAACTCACACGACTATGTTCCCCGGCAACGGTGCCAAAAACTTGATGCGATAATTTCGGCAAGTGCACCGATCGTTCAAGTAATAATAATGGGGAAAATCCCCGAGTGTCAGTCTCTCAAGGAACACAGTAAGGTGGAGTTAGGTTTCGAGGAAGGACTTGAGATCGAAGTCCTTGGTCGGGGTTACAAAGGATGGTTGGTTTGGTTTGCGAATAGTAAAATAAAATATTACGACTACTCCTATGCAATGCCGCTATGCAATGCTTCGCTTGGTGGAATGGAGATTAGGCAGGCCTTGAGTGCGCTGCGTCGCAAGGGCGGATGGACGAGTAGGCAAGTGGAGTCGAACTGTGCAGGCCTTGAGCACGCTGCTTCGTTAGGCGGGATGGAATACACGGGCCGCTGTGCCACGCTTCGGTAGGTGGATGGGCGAGTAGGCTAATGGAATGGAATGGAGAGAACGGCGGAATGAGGGTCGCAAGCACCTCGTCAACAAGCACGCCACTAGCAATTGCTAGTGCGGCACCGAACACAATGACGAAATAAAAGTTAAATGGGGGCGCACCTCATTAAGCACAATTGAACAATACAATCTCAAATAAATGAAATAAGCATTACATAACTAGAATCATTGTGCACATCATCAATAATATAGAGGAGACTAACCTAAACAAACATCAACATAGAGAAAGAAAAAGAGAGTAAAGGAGTCGACCAAATCCGAAGCCTTGCCGAAGATTCACGGTTGGAATCGCAGGGTTGTCAAGTCGCGTCCAAACTCAGTCTTCAACTGCGTCCGAGGTAGAGGAGGGCTGTCACTTCCTCCCAATGGCTCTTCTTCTTCGTGTCACGATCCGATTTACTCCGATACGCAATATCCTTACTCGATGTGGGCGATCTTTGGGCTGGAAATCTCTCCTTGGGGCTCAAGGATGATGGAGGAGGCCTAGGGGGATGAAAAACCAGCGGAAAGGGCGAAAACGGCGGACTGGACGGAGTTGCCAAGCGTGATCCCGCCCTAATTCGCGAACAGGGCATTTTATAGGCGCTGGAATAAATAGTGCGCACGGTCGTTGGCGCACGACCAGTGGTCGTGCGCACTAGAATCCTGTGATCGTGCGCCTGACTGGACGGAGCCTGCAAGGGAAGAAAATTATAAAATACAAAGTTCGCACGACCAGTGGCGCACGACCAGTGGTCGTGCACACTATCGTAAGTGGTCGTGCGATAAGCCAGACAGAACTCATGAAATGGGCGTTAAGTGCGCACGAGCAGAGGCGCACGACCAGTGGTCGTGCGCGAAGGAGCCAGTGATCGTGCGCAGTGTTCCTGTACAGAATTGTACCGGGAACACCTGCACGACTCCTGTTCCAGCATACGACACCAGTCAAGCCACTGAAGGTGGCACTTAACACATCATGACAACTAGTAACAAAGATAAACAAGAAATAATCACCAAAACGGGCCAAGACGTGCACCTAGCAGAGAGTGATAATTATGAGCTAAAATGGGGCTAAAGTGCAGTGGAATGAATGGAAAAATGGCCCGGATGAGTCCACATATGTGTATAAGATGAGGACTCATCAGCAAGGTACTAGGGTATATGATGGGATGATGCCCAACCCCTTTCCAGGACATTTAACATTCTTGGCGGCTACCTTGACTTAACCTTCCTTCCTCTCATTACCCTTTATAACTTACGCCTTATGTTTCACCCCGCTCCTATGCAATCAATCTTTTGGATTCAACTCTAAAAACTTCTAGTCCTCTAAGTGGTCTATACTCATCTCTTGTTATAATCAAATTCTCACCGAATTCCTTGTGATTATATTGACCTATTCATCATAATGAGTTTTCACTATCCGCAGACCACGCCATATAACTAACTTAGATTCCTATGATGGAATCTTGGTCAAATTACTTCCAAATGACTTCTAATTTTTATTCTAGGTTCATAGTGGATAAAATAAGGGATGATCAAAATCCAAGCATATTTCATCTAATTTTGACCTCTATAAAAAAATTCATTAATTATTGATATGAATCTAAAATGTGAAGGAGGTATCTTGCTAGTGAATTCAAACTTGTCAAAAATCCTTCCAGAGATGAGAGGTGACATGATAAAAAGATTTCCAAGATTTCATAATTTTGCAGCAATTAAATAACCCTAATCCCTAATTTTTAATGAATGAATGGAAAAATAATTTTACACATCAAGTACAAGATTTTGACTTCCTAAAATTCTGGAAAAATTACAGTAGCTTTATATGAACATAACATCACTATTTCCAGAAGATCATATTTTTCCAGCAAATTTATAATCATAATTTATATTTATCATGAAAAAGATGAAGACGTGACTTTACACACCAAGTACTAAAATAAGAATTCCAAAAATTCTGAGAGAATTAACCTAGCATACTAATCCTCTAAAAACACCAAATCCAAGGTTCATAATATTCCAGGTAATATTTATCCACAATATTCATTTAATACAAGTGGTGTGCCAATAAGAGTTTACACTACAACCACCACCTAAAGGTCTCAATAAAATCTGAATAAATCACAGAAGTATGTTATTGACCTAAAATCAGCAATGCCTAAGTTTCATATTATTCCAAGGAGTATTTACCCTTAATTGTCATTTGTTACATTTGGTGTGCGTATAAGGGTTTACACTACAAGCGCTATGTTAAAACTTCAATAAATTCTGGGAAAATTATCATGGCATAATAATGGTCTAAGAACACCAAGTCCTAAGTTTCACATTTTTAACAGAAATTTTTGACCATAATTTCTATTTAACAGAAATGGGGTGCAAATAGTGATTTACACTACAACTACCATTAATATGTCTCTATAAATTCTGAGAAATTTATTCAAGTATAATAATCATCTACAAAAACAAAATCCAGAGATTTAGAATTTTTCAAGCTATTTTACCCCATTAAATTAATTAATTACAAAAGGGGGTTTTTCCTCAATAAATTGATAATTACCACAAAAATTCATCTAACAAATATGATAAAATTTACAGAGCTATAGAATCACCCAGGAAACCTACTAGAATAATTTCATAACTCTCCAATTGCATATGAGACCTAAATGTCATATTTGAATAAATTGACCTAACCAAATAAATCAAATTCGGAGAAATAAATGAGGTCCAAAAATTCCAACCAAAAATTCCTAAATGTGCCTTTCCAGTCAAAGATCCATATCCCAGAGTTTTGGATTTAACCCTAAGTTTTTGATTCAAATTATTCCATTAATTTAAAAGTGTGACAATTATCATTTAATTAAAAACCTTAGGAAAATAATTTCCAAAAATCATGAAACTTATGACAATGATGTATATCCTCATGACATACACTAACCCCAAGGTTTTAGAGGCATGCAAGGTGATTCCCACCTTCAATTCCATCAAAAAGCTCAGAAGCCCAAATTGACTATTAGCACCCCACTTTTCCTCTTAAACCCTAACTTCATTTTGAAGTTCAGAGAAAACTACTCATGCACATGAGATGAGATTTTAACCAGTGACTTAGATATGTATGAAGAGCTCACCCCCCAAATTAGGGGGTGTTTGGAGTTACAAAACCTATCTCTTCCACTTTTTACAAAATCGGCCTCTAAGGCCTTCAAAAATGGCATGCAAACTACTTAAAAATCTTAGGCAGAATTATTATGGTTTGCCAATAGACATAAAGAGCAGTCCTAGAAAAAATGGGTGCCCTGGTGTCCACAGTGACCAAATCAGATGATTAAGGTGGCAAATGAAAGTAGACCCATAGGGCTACAAAACCTATCTCTGCCACTTTTTACAAAATCGGCCTCTAAGGCCTTCAAAAATGGCATGCAAACTACTTAAAAAATCTTAGGCAGAATTATTATGGTTTGCCAATAGACATAAAGAGCAGTCCTAGAAAAATGGGTGCCCTGGTGTCCACAGTGCACCAAATCAGATGATTAAGGTGGCAAATGAAAGTAGACCCATAGGGCTACAAAACCTACCTCTGCCACTTTTTACAAAATCGGCCTCTAAGGCCTTCAAAAATGGCATGCAAACTACTTAAAAAATCTTAGGCAGAATTAAGGTGGTCTGCTAATAGAGATCAAGGAGACGAAATCAACGGCTGTGATTTCATCTCCTTCCTCTAGCCGACGGCCCAGAGGAAACAGCCTTGATCCCGGCCAACCACCACCCTCCCCGGCCATCTGCCGCCGCCACCACCTCCGTTGAGGGGTTGGCCGTCGATTGGCGGTGGAATGGTGGCCGGAGGTGGTGGTTCCCGGCGATCTCTGGAGGAAGCCCAATCGGAGCTTGGGAGGGAAAAATCCCATGGCTGACGGCTCAATTGAGCTCGTCTGCCCTTTCTAGGACCTTAGATAACTAGCACAGAGGGAGGGGGGGGGGGGGGGGGGGGGGGAGAAATCGTACCCTAAACGAGCTTGGTGGCGCGTATTGAGGTGGTGCGGTGCGGCGGCGGCGAGCTCCGGCGATCCTCACAGAAATCTCAAATCTCCATGGTTTGCTCCACTGTAAAAGGCTAGCTCCACTCCTCTCGACCCTCTGAAGCTGATGGATGGGTTTGTTTGGGCTGAAATGAGCTGGTCACCTGGTTTTGGACTTGGTGATTTTTGGCCTCCTCCTTGGATGCTCCTCCCAGCCACCAAGTGGCATCTCTTCAGCTGGAATTCGGCTGAGGAGTTGATGGGGAGTTCAGCCTTCACCTTGGGCAGAGGAGAGGAGGGCCACATGGCCTCCTCTCCCAAAAATCCTCTTGTCCTTAATGGAGAAAGGGGGAAAACCCATTTTTTCCCCCATGCATGTGTTTGCATGTTGGATTCAGAGGGCAAGGGTGTTCATTGTGCACATGGGCTTCAGAATGGGCTTTGGGTGAGGGCCTTAATCCATTGGAATTAGGATTAATTCCAATTAAGCCCAATTTAGGCAAAATTGACCCTATGTTGACTTTTGGGTTGACTTGGTCAATTGGGTGTGTTGACTGGTCCAATGTGATGGTCTTGAGTCCATCGGCACCATGTAAGGTTGGTTGATTCATGGTGAGGATCTAGGTTGGCTAATTTGACCAATAAGTGTGATTTTGACCAAAATTGGGGGAATGTTGACTTTGGTCAATTTGGCCAAATTGAAGACTCCAAGATGGGGCTTTTGAGTCAATTAGGTCCCTCATGATGCCCTAAAACTAGGGGTGAAGTCAATTTTATGCTTTGGGGTTCAATTGAACTTATTGGGGAGGATTTGACCTATGTTGACCTAAGTTTGACTTTGGTCAAATTGGGTCAATTGGTGACCCCATGATGGGGCTTTTGGGTCTATGGCATTCCTTGGAGTGCTTATCATCTATTGGAGGAGTCAATTTGCAAGTGTGAGTTCATGTTGTGCTAGTTTGACCTAGGTTGACTTGAGCCTTATAGTAGACCACAGGTGAGTTCTCCTAACCCTATGTGTCCTAAGGCTGCAATCTAGCTCAAACTCACCACACTCCCCACTTGTCTCAACCTAAATTGGAGTTAGGGGGTCTAGTAGGAAATGGGATGTTACAATTCCCAATAAACAAAAGAATAATTTCGTCCTCGAAATTTAAGTTCGGGTCCACGGGGTTCCCAGCTCATGAAAATGAGAGGTCTCAAGGTTATCACAAGATTATCTGATAATTGTTATTTCATCTTATCATCCATATCCCAATCTACCCATTCTTCAAATGTATTCCATAACAACTCAGTAATAATTCATGGTATGAATTTCTCAAATTATGCGTTCAAATTCTACGTTACGAAGGGAGTATCAGAAATGGGAAACCATAAAATCCACCAAAATTTTAAGAAGTTCAAGATATTTCAACATCCAAAAAAAAAATTCCTCAAATTGTAATCTCACATTGCACTTTTGAAGGGGTATGTCCTTTATTCAACGATTATTTCCAATAAATTTTCCATAACTTAGTACTATCACGAGAGATCATCATTGTTATGAATAACCCATAATCCAACCTCTAAAGTTATGATTTTAAAGAGGTGTTGTATTTCCCAATATCACATATTACTCTCCAAAACATACAATGTTCTATCGCGCAGGAATCTAATTTCAATCCACAAGCTTCATGACGCGATAAGTTGTTCCAAGCAGCTAACTTGGCAACTTTATGCTTCTAATAACTTGACTAAAAACCAGTCAACTTTCTATTCGTCCCGATTCTAGTATAGATCATCTTCTCAGGCTTGAGGAGGTGAATCTATGATATCATCCTTCTCATTGGGTTATTTATTCATTTCTTAAGATCACGAGAGCCTACAACCAGGTTCTATTTCTATCCAATCCATACCCTAAAGTCTCGTACTGACTTCCTTGATTTCAGAGGTCATACATACACGTATAACTTGACAACCTCTATGCATATCCCCAATGGTTATTTTGCTACCTTCTTATTTACTTGTCTACACCTACAAAACCTCAAAGTCTATAAGTTTGAGATTCGTCTTCCAATTAAGGTCTAAGGAAAGTCAAGCCAGTACTAAGTTGGCCCAATAAACAAAAGGGATAAGCCCCCATATATTTTGGGCTAAATTCCTTCGATATCACTATAATGCATTTACCCTATATATGCACACAATTCTTAGGGCATACAACCTTGTCTTTGAGTTCCACCTTGAGACTTTAATGATATGATACACATTCAAGGTCCTTAAAGTTACCATTCACGAATCCTTCTTAAGGTCAATGTGTGACCTAACCAAGAATAGGCCTTCTTTGGATTTGGATTATTATTCGACCTCTAATACTTGTCTTGGTGACCGCTTCACCGTAAAATAAACAGGAAGTGTAATTGGTAGGATAATTTACGCGCAAGAGTCTCTTATTACTCCAAAAGTAGGTCACAGGCACCAAATCCTTCGAGATAGTTCAATTAGTTTGGTTAAGGGGGTAAAGTCATTGATAAGTGCGCGGTAAGCATCAGAGTATAAGCCTCAAACACCTACACTCATACTAAACTCCTTCCTCTAATCATGTCGGGAATCCCCCTGTCCTAACCAAACCTATACTTGGGATCGATTTAAGACTAAGATACGCAATGAAAATGTCTTGTTAAGTCAAAACTAAAGTGTTGTCCTTAGTTGGGTTGGTCTTGTTGAAATTGTTGAAGTGGAAGTGAAGGAGGCTTTTGGACCTGGGCAGTCTGGGAGGAGGTCGGGCGGTCTGACATGACCGCACGACCTGGCGGTCTGCATCTGCGGTCTGGCTGATCTAAGCCTAGCTGCGGTCTCCCGGGTTGACCGCTGGTCTTGTCCAAAGTCTGCTGAAGGTGGAGCCGCGCGGTCTGTGCGTGACCGCGTGGCGTGCTGTCCTCTTCAAGGCTGTGGCGGTCTGGTGTGACCGCACAGTTTGATCCAGGTTCTCTCTGGAATGCGGTCTGGTAGCTGACCGGACTTTCTGGGGGTATTCGCGGACTAAAAGGTCATAGTCGCGCGGTCTCAGTTCGCGGTCTCAGGAGGAGACTGGTATGCGAGCTGGTTGCTGTTCACGGTCTCAGGAGGAGATCGGCATGCAGAAAGGAGTTCGCGATCTGATGGCGAACTGACTGTGTTCGCGGTCTCGTGCGAACACAGGTGGTGAATAGCTTCAGACGGTCTGGCGATCTTCTTTGAAGTCGCGATCTGCTGTGAGAGTAGCAGTCTCTCATGGTCGATGTTGAAGCTGGCGAGTTCACCAAAATGAAGCAGGAGTACTGTTGCTGATCGCGCGGGTTGACCGATCTGGTCACGCGGTCTGGGGGGTGGTGATCCTATCTCATAGGGTGGTGACTGGATCAGGTCCCACGCCTATAAATAGGAGGCCACTGTAGCAACAATCAGACACACCAAGTGTAAGCTGAGTTCGCTCTTGTTCTTGCGGTCTGTTTATTTCTGACCGGGCGGTCTCTGATTGAACTCTTCTTGTGCAGCTTCTGCGGATAGTGTGGGCAGCAGCGATCACCTCTTCCTCTGAAAGTGTTCGGGCGGTCTGCGGCTTGGAGTTGTGGTGCTGGAGTTCGGGAGAATCAGGAGGTCGGAAGAAGGGAGCGGTCTGTGCAGCGGTCTGGTGGTGTTCTGTGGTCGGCAGAGAGTTGCGGTCTAGCAACTATCAGAGATCGCAGGGGAGGTCGCGCGGGTTGGGCGGTCTCCAGTTATCAGTTTTTTCTGTACTTCTCTTTGGAGTTTTGTGTTGACGAAATCATGTCTCGTCAAGAAGGTCTTGCCCTGTAATTGAAGTTTGCTATCAATAAAGATCATTTGTTTGCCTAAGATTGTTTCTGGTTGCTTTGGCTTGTATCTCTAGTTGTTATTCCTGTTTGCTCTCACAAGGTCCGAGAAATTTTCACATGGTATCAGAGGGAGGTTGGAGTGGATAGAGCAGCGAATAACTTAGAGTAGCCATCGCCTTTGTGAAGAAGGAACCAGAGGAAAAACAATGGAAGGTGGATTTGCAAGAGGTCTTGGGATTGAGATGCTTACATCGACTAACTTTAAGAAGTGGAAGTCGTGTATGCAGAGCTATCTTCTAGGGGAGGACCTCTGGGAGGTTGTTGGAGGAGATGCGACTGAAGAGGTGAAGGCAACAGAAGCGGGTGACAATGGTCCGGCCATGAGGGCGTGGAGAAAGACCAATGCTAAGGCCGAGTTCACCTTGAAGCGTGCCATTTCACCTGATCTATTTGATCACATCTTAGGGTGTGGATCAGCTGCCGAGATCTGGAGAGCCCTGGATGGGTTGTTTAACAAGAAGAATGTAGCTAGGCTACAGTTCTTAGAGAATGAGCTGGCAAGGTCGGCTCAGGGTGATCTTTCTATCTCAAATTTCTTTCTGAAGATGAAGAACCTCTGCGCTGAGATATCAGCACTGGATCCTGATGAGCCAATTTCTGAGGCGAAGCTGAAGAGGCACATCATCTGCGGCTTGCGGAAGGAATATGTGGTCTTTGTGACGTCGGTGCAGGGTTGGGCTAATCAGCCGTCTTTGATAGAGCTGGAGAATCTGCTAGCGTCGCAGGAAAGTCTGGCAAGGCAGATGGCAGGGGTATCCGTCTCTGGGGGATATGGCGAGGTTCTCTTCTCAGGAAAGAAGAAGAAGTGGGATAAGAAGAAGAAGACCGCTGGAGGCTATGTGCCTTCAACTTCTGGACAGCAGGAGAGGGGCTATCCTCCTAAGGCTGAGGAGAAGAAGAAGAAGGAAGGTCTCAAATGCTACAAATGCGGGAAGGTTGGGCACTTCAAGAAGGACTGCAGGCTGAATACTCAGCTAGGGCATGCTGCTGAGAAGGAGGAAGCACCGGCCAGTCATATTGATGGAGGATGGGGAGGAGCCTTCTCGGCTTCTATTGGAGTCTCGGTTCCTATCAACTATCAGGAGGACTGGATCGTGGACTCGGGGTGTGGTCATCACCTCACCGGGGATGGATCGAAGCTTTCTTCAGCGGAGCCCTACACAGGTAACAATGTTATTATTACTGCAGATAATACTGTGCATGCAGTCGAGAAGGTCGGGGTTGTTTCCTTGGGCAGTGATAGAGGGCCATTAACCTTGAAGAGTGTCTATCATGTGCCCGGTATGAGGAAAAACCTCTTCTCTGTGACCAACGCTGTTGACGCTGGGTATCACGTTCTGTTCGGCCCAACAGAAGTGAAATTTCTACGTAATGTAGAGGCCGTGAAGGCCGAGGTCGTCCATGTCGGGAGGAGAGCGAAAGACTTGTTCGTTTTATCGACAAGTTCTTATGTCGACAAGATGAAGACGAATGATGGTGCCGTGATATGGCATGAGAGGTTGGGGCACGTAGGGATGGATAAGCTGAAAGCTATGACGGTGAGAGGTCTGGTTAAGGGCCTGCCAAATCTATCTTCCTACGGTGAAGGTCATGTTTGTGAGGGATGTCAGTTCGGCAAGTCTCATCGATTGCCGTTTGATAAGTCGCAAACGAGGAGTAGTGTGCCGTTGGAGTGCATCCACAGTGACTTGATGGGACCAACTGCTACCCCAAGCCTCGGAGGCAGCAGGTATATGCTGGTGTTGATCGATGATTACACCAGATATGTCTGGGTTTATTTTCTAAAGGAGAAGGCGGAGGCGTTTGCCAAGTTTGTGGAGTTCATGGAGCTCGTGGAGGGTCGGCTGAATCTGCGGATCAAGAAGCTGAGGACGGACAATGGAGGGGAGTTCACCTCTGCTGAGTTCTCCAGTTTTTGCAGGAAGGCAGGCATCCAGAGGGAGCTCACTTGTGCTCATACTCCACAACAGAACGGAGTTGCAGAGCGGAAGATCCGTCATCTGACGGAGACCTGCAAGTGTTGGCTGCATGCCAAGAGCATCCCAAAGTCCTTCTGGGCGGAGGGAATGTCTTGTGCTGCCTACGTCATCAACCGGATGCCTTTGAGTCCCATCAATATGTTGACTCCTCATGAGATGATGTTCAAAGAGAAGCCAAGCGTGGCTCACCTTCGGGTATTTGGTTCCACCTGCTACGTGCATGTTCCAGATGCTCTTCGGATGAAGCTAGATGCGAAAGCAAGGAAGCTAATCTTCGTGGGATACGATGAGAGGAAGAAAGGATGGAAGTGCATGGACCCGGAGACGCGGAGATTTGTTGTTTCTCATGACGTCGTGTTCGATGAGGTGACATCTTACAAGGGGTCTTCTGATGTGGAGCTACCAGAGAGCAGGATGGAGGTGCCAGAGAAAGCTGTGGAGGATCTTCAGGTGGAGCTACCTGTGTCACCAGGAGGTCCATCAGTTTCTAGTTCTGAGACGGAGGCTTCTGGTTCAAGGAGCAGGGGGAGCGGTGCTCCTAGCACGTCTGTAAGGGGAGCTAGAGAAGAAGCAGCTGGAGACAATGCGGTTCAGGGGAATGAGCTGAGGAGGTCGAAGTGAGCGATCACCGCCCCTGATCGCTATACAGGAGGAAACGCAGTGAGCTTTGTCTCATGTTTCTTCGCTGGTCCCTTAGATGAGAGGGAGCCGTCGAGCTTTGAGAAGGCCAGAGGCGTGAAGGAGTGGGATATTGCGATGCAAGAGGAGATGGAAGCTCTCGAGAAAAATGAGACCTGGTCTCTAGTGCCCAAGCCAAAGGGCACCACTCCGGTGACATGCAAGTGGGTCTACAAGCTCAAGAAGAAGGCTGACGGCAGTATCGAGCGGTACAATGCTCGCCTTGTGGCTCGGGGGTTCTCGCAGCAATACGGTGAAGATTACGAGGAGACTTTCAGTTTGGTGGCTAAAATGACTTCAGTTCGGTTCATCATTGCCTTGGCGGCATTCAGTGGATGAGAGATTTGGCAGCTCGACGTCAAGAACGCCTTCTTGTACGACGAGATTGACAAGGACATCTTCATGGTCTAGCCACCAGGCTTTGTGTCTGAAGATTTTCCGGAGCATGTCTGCAAGCTGAAGAAGGCTCTGTATGGGTTGAAGCAGGCGCCGAGGGCGTGGTATGGGAAGATCGCAGAATATCTCCTATTCTGTGGGTTTTGTGCTTCAGACTCAGACTCAAGCTTGTTCATCAAGAAGAGCGGGGAGCTTCAAGTCATCGTGCTGCTATACGTCGACGACATGATCATGATGGGGAACTCGACGGAGGAAGTAGCACAGCTAAGGGCCGAGCTAGCTATCAGGTTCGAGATGAAGGACTTAGGTGAGCTTCACCATTTCCTTGGACTCGAGGTGCAGAGGAAGGAAAGTGGAGTGCTGGTGTCCCAGGCTGGATATACGGAGCAAATTGTGGAGCGATTCGGCATGAAGGAAGGGAAGTGCACTTCCACACCTCTGGAGAAGGCTATGAAGCTTCGGAAAGATGAGGGGAGGATTATGCAAGATCCGTTGGTGTTCCGAGCTCTGGTTGGGAGCTTGATCTATCTGACGATCACGAGACCGGATATTGCATATGCAGTAGGAAGAGTGAGTCGATATATGGCGGAGCCACGGGTACCTCATCTGCTAGCGGCCAAGAACATTCTGAAGTATGTCAAGGCGACCTCGGACATGGGTCTCCTATATAGGAGGGATGCGGGCTTCGAAGTGCATGGATACATGGATGCTGATTACGGGGGAGATTCGGATGATCGGAAGTCGACATCTGGATTCGTCTTCATGGCGGGCCCTACGGCTATATCATGGTGCAGCAAGAAGCAGGATTCTGTATCAGTCTCTACCACAGAAGCGGAATACAAGGCTTCAGCCTTGGCAGCTCAGGAAGCCATCTGGCTTAGGAGGTTGGTGGGAGACGTCCACAAGGAGGTTCGGGAGCCGACTTTGCTACGCGGTGACAACGAGAGTGCTTTCAAACTGGTAACCAATCCAGTTTGTCACGCGAGGACCAAGCATATCGAGATCGAGCATCACATCATACGGGAGAAGGTGCTGGAGGGATCTCTTTCGGTCGGGCATGTGCGGAGTGCGGACAATGTCGCAGACATCTTCACAAAGGCGCTGGCAAAGGGGCCGTTCACACGGCTAAGGGAGCTACTTGGGCTGGTTTCCACTTCCCACTTCAAGGGGGAGTGTTGAAATTGTTGAAGTGGAAGTGAAGGAGGCTTTTGGACCTGGGCGGTCTGGGAGGAGGTCGGGCGGTCTGACGTGATCGCACGACCTGGCGGTCTGCATCTGCGGTCTGGCTGATCTAAGCCTAGTTGCGGTCTCCCGGGTTGACCGCTGGTCTTGTCCAAAGTCTGCTGAAGGTGGAGCCGCGCGGTCTGTGCGTGACCGCGTGGCGTGCTGTCCTCTTCAAGGCTGTGGCGGTCTGGTGTGACCGCACAGTTTGATCTAGGTTCTCTCTGGAATGCGGTCTGGTAGCTGACCGGAATTTCTGGGGGTATTCGCGGACTAAAAGGTCATAGTCGCGCGGTCTCAGTTCGCGGTCTCAGGAGGAGACTGGTATGCGAGCTGGTTGCTGTTCGCGGTCTCAGGAGGAGATCGGCATGCAGAAAGGAGTTCGCGATCTGATGACGAACTGACTGTGTTCGCGGTCTCGTGCGAACACAGGTGGTGAATAGCTTCGGGCGGTCTGGCGATCTTCTTTGAAGTCGCGATCTACTGTGAGAGTAGCGGTCTCTCATGGTCGATGTTGAAGCTGGCGAGTTCACCAAAATGAAGCAGGAGTACTGTTGCTGATCGCGCGGGTTGACCGATCTGGTCGCGCGGTCTAGGGGTGGTGATCCTATCTCATAGGGTGGTGACTGGATCAGGTCCCACGCCTATAAATAGGAGGCCACTGTAGCAGCAATCAGACACACCAAATGTAAGCTGAGTTCGCTCTTGTTCTTGCGGTCTGTTTATTTCTGACCGGGCGGTCTCTGATTGAACTCTTCTTGTGCAACTTCTGCGGATAGTGTTGGCAGCAGCGATCACCTCTTCCTCTGAAAGTGTTCGGGCGGTCTGCGGCTTGGAGTTGTGGTGCTGGAGTTCGGGAGAATCAGGAGGTCGGAAGAAGGGAGCGGTCTGTGCAGCGGTCTAGTGGTGTTCTGTGGTCGGCAGAGAGTTGCGGTCTAGCAACAATCAGAGGTCGCAGGGGAGGTCGCACAGGTTGGGCGGTCTCCAGTTATCAGTTTTTTCTGTACTTCTCTTTGGAGTTTTGTGCTGACGAAATCATGTCTCGTCAAGCATGTCTTGCCCTGTAATTGAAGTTTGCTATCAATAAAGATCGTTTGTTTGCCTAAGATTGTTTCTGGTTGCTTTGGCTTGTATCTCTATTGTTATTCCTGTTTGCTCTCACAAGGTCCGAGAAATTTTCACTGGCCTAACTCATTGGAAAAATGGACTAAATTGTGTGATTTTTACACATGGGCACACCACTGCTTCCGCTGCTAGTTTGTCTTCAAACTAACTCGAGCGGGGGTATCCCAGTTTTTGTGGACTTCTTTCTCGTTGGATCGTTTACGCTCTGATACCATTTATAAGACCCCTCTCCCGCACCAGGAGAGTTCCCGGATCTTATGCCCAGAACCGCCGCCTTACGGTGATGCTAGCACACAAGTTAGCCATCTCCGCAAGACGCCGATCCTGCAGGCAAGCACGAACAACCAGGCTAACAAGAGATAAGAAGAGAAACCATCACACAAGTCCACAATCACACGCATCTGCATATAAATATATAACAAATGTACATTGTCCATCAATGAGTATAAGTAAAGAAAGAGAAAAAGGGGCTTACGCCCAGTACATGTGTGAATGAATAAAAGAAGTACAGTTCTCTCTCTCTATAAATATACATCTACGCGGAAGCTACAAACAAAACATCTCTCGTCAACACCTGTCCAGTAGCGGTGGTAATGCACGGCATCTGCTCCTCAGGTCCTGTCTCTCCTACCAGCTGGGCTCCAGCTCCTCGGTTACCTACGGTCACCACCGACCGTTAGTCATAAAGACTAAGATGATTTTGTCCCCGCCTCCCCCCGCGACTCCTAGGCACTGTGCGGGAGGAAGAAGCGGAGGACAGCAAGTGAAGTAATCAAAAGCAGGTGACAGATATTCTACGCTATCAAGAGTATAACATATAAGTTCTATGCTAGCAATATGAACCAGTAAACAGTACTAAAAGCAGTATAGTAATATCGCAGCAGAAAAAGAAGTAAGCATAAAGAAGCAGTGCGACGCAAGTAAGGTAATTTAAAAGTAACCATTGATTTAAAGGAATGCTCATACAAACCTATAGACCAAGGGGGCGTTTAGCAGGGCCTATCGTATAAAAAGTTCCAT
The DNA here is from genome assembly GCA_033032865.1 of Dactylorhiza incarnata. Lineage (NCBI taxonomy): Eukaryota > Viridiplantae > Streptophyta > Magnoliopsida > Asparagales > Orchidaceae > Dactylorhiza > Dactylorhiza incarnata. The sequence continues at coordinate 813,128 of JAWHQI010000225.1, read as the reverse complement.
ACCAATTTATACGATAGGGGTAGGGGTTGAAATGCAATGTTCATGCTATGTCATGCAAGGTATGTTGTTATGCTATGTTCATACAAGTGTAACTCACACACTACGACTCTATGCGCATAGACCTTTAGTTCCCCCTTTTTGGAGCTAGCAAGACTCCCCGGATACTCACGTAGTGGCAAACGGAAGCGGTGGGTTGGGCCTCGGCCACCTCTAGGTTGGTATTCACACTACCTAACCTAGACCTATCGTACGCCTCAACACAAAACCGTGGAGCTTCTGCGTACTCTTGCTGACTGGACCGCCAGACTTTCTAGGCTAAGTGTATATACCACACTTGCCGAGTCAACGTATTGACGTCGGTGTGAACGTTCGTCCAATACAGAAGACCCACCACCTTCAATGCACATGCAACATGTTCTACAATCTATCTCCGAGCCATAAGCTTCCTGGGTTAACCTGCCCGTCATTAATAACCTTCCGAGCCACCGGCTCCCCGGACCAACCCGTCCGTACCAACAAACTCTACTGAGTTGCAGGCTCGCCTGACTTTCAATCCGCTCTTTCAAACACTGAGCTTACTGTTCGCATCACCAAACAGACTAGGCTCCCGCAACCACGGGGTGTGGGTGAGTGTGTTATTAGTTTATTCTTGTAACATCTTATCCCTACGGTTTACGTTTAATCTTGGATTCCCGAGGGTTACCCTGTAAAGGGCTCGCTACGCTATTAGGAACTACAATGGGTTGACACCCCAAAATTCCCTTTCCCAAGACACTTAGTATTATTGATATCTACCCATAAGATTACCCTCTTATCATTTCACTTGAATTAACCTCAGCGCTTTATGACTCTCTAAGGGGAAGGACGATCTTTCGTCAATCCTGAGCACAACCTTACCCACAGCTCACCAAGCAGTCTCATCTTCTAACTCCTATTTAAACTGCTCTTGTTTAGTTATTATTCTACTTGGAAGTTTAGGGTGGATCCTGGACTTCCCGAGGGCTACCCGGTGAAGGGTTCGCAAGGTACTAGGGTATCTGATGGGATGATGCCCAACCCCTTTCCAGGACATTTAACATTCTTGGCGGCTACCTTGACTTAACCTTCCTTCCTCTCATTACCCTTTATAACTTACGCCTTATGTTTCACCCCGCTTCTATGCAATCAATCTTTTGGATTCAACTCTAAAAACTTCTAGTCCTCTAAGTGGTCTATACTCATCTCTTGTTATAATCAAATTCTCACCGAATTCCTTGTGATTATATTGACCTATTCATCATAATGAGTTTTCACTATCCGCAGACCACGCCATATAACTAACTTAGATTCCTATGATGGAATCTTGGTCAAATTACTTCCAAATGACTTCTAATTTTTATCCTAGGTTCATAGTGGATAAAATAAGGGATGATCAAAATCCAAGCATATTTCATCTAATTTTGACCTCTATAAAAAAATTCATTAATTACTGATATGAATCTAAAATGTGAAGGAAGTATCTTGCTAGTGAATTCAAACTTGTCAAAAATCCTTCCAGAGATGAGAGGTGACATGATAAAAAGATTTCCAAGATTTCATAATTTTCCAGCAATTAAATAACCCTAATCCTTAATTTTTAATGAATGAATGGAAAAATATTTTTACACATCAAGTACAAGATTTTGACTTCCTAAAATTCTGGAGAAATTACAGTAGCTTCATATGAACATAACATCACTATTTCCAGAAGATCATATTTTTCCAGCAAATTTATAATCATAATTTATATTTATCATGAAAAATATGAAGACGTGACTTTACACACCAAGTACTAAAATAAGAATTCCAAAAATTCTGAGAGAATTAACCTAGCATACTAATCCTCTAAAAACACCAAATCCAAGGTTTCATAATATTTCAGGTAATATTTATCCACAATATTCATTTAATACAACTGGTGTGCCAATAAGAGTTTACACTACAACCACCACCTAAAGGTCTCAATAAAATCTGAATTAATCACAGAAGTATGTTATTGACCTAAAATCAGCAATGCCTAAGTTTCATATTATTCCAAGGAGTATTTACCCTTAATTGTCATTTGTTACATTTGGTGTGCGTATAAGGGTTTACACTACAAGCGCTATGTTAAAACTTCAATAAATTCTGGGAAAATTATCATGGCATAATAATGGTCTAAGAACACCAAATCCTAAGTTTCACATTTTTAACAGAACTTTTTGACCATAATTTCTATTTAACAGAAATGGGGTGCAAATAGTGATTTACACTACAACTACCATTAATATGTCTCTATAAATTCTTAGAAAATTATCCAAGTATAATAATCATCTAAAAACACTAAATCCAGAGATTTAGAATTTTTCAAACTATTTTACCCCATTAAATTAATTAATTACAAAAGGGGGTTTTTCCTCAATAAATTGATAATTACCACAAAAATTCATCTAACAAATATGATAAAATTTACAGAGCTATAGAATCACCCAGGAAACCTACTAGAATAATTTCATAACTCTACAAATGCATATGAGACCTAAATGTCATATTTGAATAAATTGACCTAACCAAATAAATCAAATTCGGAGAAATAAATGAGGTTCCAAAAATTCCAACCAAAAATTCCTAAATGTGCCTTTCCAGTCAAAGATCCATTTCCCAGAGTTTTGGATTTAACCCTAAGTTTTTGATTCAAATTATTCCATTAATTTAAAAGTGTGACAATTATCATTTAATTAAAAACCTTAGGAAAATAATTTCCAAAAATCATGAAACTTATGACAATGATGTATATCCTCATGACATACACTAACCCCAAGGTTTTAGAGGCATGCAAGGTGATTCCCACCTTCAATTCCATCAAAAAGCTCAGAAGCCCAAATTGACTATTAGCACCCCACTTTTCCTCTTAAACCCTAACTTCATTTTGAAGTTCAGAGAAAACTACTCATGCACATGAGATGAGATTTTAACCAGTGACTTAGATATGTATGTAGAGCTCACCCCCCAAATTAGGGGGTGTTTGGAATTATACAACTCCTTAAATACCAAAAATTTACTTTTACTAATAAATGAAATAACTCAATGGATACACATCCAAAAAATTTTAAAATTAAAACACTAGGTGTGTCATCATACCATGCATGCATGGTAGAAATTTCAATGGGTTTGGTTAAGCCAATTAAAAGTTATAGCCTTTTTAATTTCTGCCCTACACAAGGGGCAGTCCTAGGAAAAAGGGTGCCCTGGTGTCCACAGTGCACCAAATCAGATGATTAAGGTGGCAAATGAAAGTAGACCCATAGTGCTACAGAACCTATCTCTTCCACGTTTTACAAAATCGGCATCTAAGGCCTTCAAAAATGGAATGCAAACTACTTAAAAATCTTAGGCAGAATTATTATGGTTTGCCAATAGACATAAAGAGCAGTCCTAGAAAAAATGGGTGCCCTGGTGTCCACAGTGCACCAAATCAGATGATTAAGGTGGAAAATGAAAGTAGACCCATAGGGCTACAAAACCTATCTCTGCCACTTTTTACAAAATCGGCCTCTAAGGCCTTCAAAAATGGCATGCAATCTACTTAAGAAATCTTAGGCAGAATTAAGGTGGTCTGCTAATAGAGATCAAGGAGACGAAATCAACGGCTGTGATTTCATCTCCTTCCTCTAGCCGACGGCCCAGAGGAAACAGCCTTGATCCCGGCCAACCACCACCCTTCCCGACCATCTGCCGCCGCCACCACCTCCGTTGAGGGGTTGGCCATCGATTGGCGGTGGAATGGTGGCCGGAGGTGGTGGTTCCCGGCGATCTCTGAAGGAAGCCCAATCGGAGCTTGGGAGGGAAAAATCCCATGGCTGACGGCTCAATTGAGCTCGTCTGCCCTTTCTAGGACCTTAGATAACTAGCACAGAGGGAGGGGGGGAGAAATCATACCCTAAACGAGCTTGGTGGCGCGTATTGAGGTGGTGCGGTGCGACGGCGGCGAGCTCCGACAATCCTCACAAAAATCTCGAATCTCCATGGTTTGCTCCACTGTAAAATGCTAGATCCACTCCTCTCGACCCTCTGAAGCTGATGGATGGGTTTGTTTGGGCTGAAATGAGCTGGTCACCTGGTTTTGGACTTGGTGATTTTCGGCCTCCTCCTTGGATGCTCCTCCCAGCCACCAAGTGGCATCTCTTCAGCTGGAATTAGGCTGAGGAGTTGATGGGGAGTTCATCCTTCACCTTGGGCAGAGGAGAGGAGGGCCACATGGCCTCCTCTCCCAAAAATCCTCTTGTCCTTAATGGAGGAAGGGGGAAAACCCATTTTTGCCCCCATGCATGTGTTTGCATGTTGGATTCAGAGGGCAAGGGTGTTCATTGTGCACATGGGCTTCAGAATGGGCTTTGGGTGAGGGCCTTAATCCATTGGAATTAGGATTAATTCCAATTAAGCCCAATTTAGGCAAAATTGACCCTATGTTGACTTTTGGGTTGACTTGTTCAATTGGGTGTGTTGACTGGTCTAATGTGATGGTCTTGAGTCCATCAGCACCATCCAAGGTTGGTTGAGTCATGGTGAGGACCTAGGTTGGCTAATTTGACCAATAAGTGTGATTTTGACCAAAATTAGGGGAATGTTGACTTTGGTCAATTTGGCCAAATTGAAGACTCCAAGATGGGGATTTTGAGTCAATTAGGTCCCTCATGATGCCCTAAAACTAGGGGTGAAGTCAATTTTATGCTTGGGGTTCAATTGAACTTATTTGGGAGGATTTGACCTATGTTGACCTAAGTTTGACTTTTGTCAAATTGGGTCAATTGGTGACCCCATGATGGGGCTTTTGGGTCTATGGCATTCCTCGGAGTGCTTATCATCTATTGGAGGAGTCAATTTGCAAGTGTGAGTTCATGTTGAGCTAGTTTGACCTAGGTTGACTTGAGCCTTATAGTAGACCACAGGTGAGTTCTCCTAACCCTATGTGTCCTAAGGCTGCAATCTAGCTCAAACTCACCACACTCCACACTTTTCTCAACCTAAATTGGAGTTAGGGGGTCTAGTAGGAAATGGGATGTTACATATCATAGCGGCTTCAGCAGTCACATTTGTTGGAGCTTATGTTCCGCATCTCTTGGTTTGAGAATAAAAAATACCGTGTTGTATTTGATCTAGTATTTTGTGTGTTTATAGTGTGCAGGTTGTACAGGAACTATAACTACACATTCCTTGAATAGTATACTGAATGGAGATGACTCTCTGGAAAGAGAGCCAACGCCGCGCGTTAGCTGTTAACGCCCAGCGTTAACCTCCGCTGAGAAGGAATCCGTCGAGAAGGAATGTCGTTGAGAAGACATCCGTTGAGAAGGCAGAGACAACGCCAGACGTTAGTAGTTAACGATGGCGCTAGCCGTTCGACGAACTTTGCTCTTCGTTCGACGAAATTCCGCCTGAAGAAACTGCGTTCGACGAACAGGACCTGTGCTCGATGAACTGGACCTACGTTCGACGAACTGGACCTGCGTTCGTCGAACTGGACCTACGTTCGATGAACTGGACATGCGTTCAACGAACTGGACCTGCGTTCGACGAACTGGACCTGCGTTCGACGAACTGGACCTGCGTTCGACGAACTGGACCTGCGTTCGACGAACTGGACCTGTGTTCGACGAACTGGACCTGCATTCGATGAACTGGACCTGCGTTCGACGAACTGGACCTGCGTTCGACGAAATGAGAAGGCCGATCGACGAATTTGAAGGAGAACGACTCAACGCCAGCGTTGACTCTTAACGCCCGCGTTGAATCGACAAACTGCCATGATCTTAACGGTTGCGCGATTTCAACCACGACTTTGCACGCTCACTAACGCTGGCGTTATCCCTTAACGTCGCGCGTTAGCTTCCGAGGCTATTTAAAATACAGCCCCTCTCATTCTCATTAGAAAAAAGAGATGATTCCAGAATTCTGATACTTTGGAGAGAGGTTCATGTACATCAATTAAGAGATCTCCCTTGGGCTAACATGAAGATCTAAAGAAGATTTTGAAGGAGAAGGTCTAGAATGCATATTCCATACGAAGGACGATCGTTTCAAGAACGCCAACATCTACATCGACTTCATCTTCACTTTTAGAATTTCTTGGGGAGTTTCTCTTTACTTATCTTGTAATCTTTTATTTTTGCTTTTGTATTTTGTGTGGAGAAATCGTTCGGTGAGAACGTCGAATTCCGGGAAGGATTCCGTGGGTAAATTCGCCTTGTGTTGGCGACTAGGTCCTTGTGAGGCTTAGGGGGTAATTCACTGCCTTGTGCATGGCGACTAGGTCGAGGGTAGATCTAGGGGGTGGCTGGAGGCCTTATTTGGGGTTAGATAGGCTATAGCCAACCGGTCCTTGGGAGAAGGACCGGTGAAACAACAAAAAGTGTTTTTACATATTTTCGCCTTGATTTCTAGCGTTATAGAAATTAAACATTTGTGTATTCAATTTATTATGAAATAAAATCATGTCTTTTAATGTTCTATTCAATTGATTTTATTTTCTCTTCAAGAATGTTTTAATTTCTATTTTCATCAAAGTAGTAAAATTAACATTACTATAATTATCTTTGAAATACAATAATTATTTTCATTATCTCTGATTTTCTGGAATTGTATTTCATTTAAGATTTCATAAGTAAAATCACCGTGGCAATCTTTTTGTTCTGAGGAATATTATCTGGAGAGCTAACGCCCAGCGTTAAGACTTAACGCCAGACGTTAGCAACAGTCAACAAAAAGTTTTGTTTCAAATATTTAAAAAGGAATCTTCATTACAATCCTATCTGGAATATTAAAATATTTTTTTCTATAAAATATTCTGAAACTTCAGTCTCAAACTCTGATAAATTTAATTAAGATCTAAATTCCATAAAACCCTTATTCACCCCCCTCTAAGGGCGCCGTAAGATCCAACACATGGTATCAGAGGCAAGTTATTCTAATACGGCTTCACAACCGGGAATAATGGCGCTTCGTGATCTCGCATCTTCTAGAGGGGATATTTTTTATGAAAATGAAAAATCATTATGTCCACCATTATTTATGGGTGAAAATTATAATGGGTGGAAAATACTTATGGAAAAATTTCTTAAATCCTTGGATATTGAAGTTTAGAATATTACAATTAAAATGCCCTAAAATATTTTAAATAAAAATGAAATGTTTTTAAATGCCAAATCAATGAATAGTCTATATTGTGCATTAAATCAAAATATTTTCAAACTTATTTATACACTTCCTAATGCTTATGAAGTTTGGAAATTTCTTGAGAATTCTTATAGTCTTCCTTCCGCAGATGATGAATATCAGCAATTCCTTATGGATCCAAGAGAAGAAGACAACATCACAATATTGGACTCAATTGATGGCAACACATGCATCAAGCAAAAGAGAAGATGGAAATTCAACTATGGAAGAGGAATGTGAAGAAAATGCCAAAGGAACTCTTGGTTCAAATCTTGTCTCATCCCATAGCAATGTAAGAAATTCTAAGTCCTCTCTCATTGTAAGAAATTCTATTTCTACACTACATATGCTTAATATTGCTAAACGTAGAATTAAAAATTTGAAAAATGCTAATTTCAAACTACGTTTAGAAAATAAAACTTTAAAAGAAAATGCTAAAGTAGAATCAAGTATTGATGTGTTAAATTCTCATTCATGCTCTTTAATTAAAAATGTTAAACCTTGTTTTGAATATAACACTTTTAAAGAAGAACTCAAGGTTTTAGAAAAAGGACTTTTAATTTCAAAAGAGCATAATGAAAAATTGATAAAAGAAAATGATAATTTAAAGGATAAACTAGAATCATTAAAATTGTTTATTGAAAATTTTTCAAGTAATAAAAATTCTCTTAACTCTAGTTTATTAAGAAATCTAAATTTAAAGAGCTTAACTTCATATTATAAGAGTATGTCTATAAGAAAGAGTGGAAATGAAAATCATCAAAATAAGAACCAATCATTTAAAACATATTGTAACCCACTCTTTCAACATTCAATTCTTAAGAAAGACCATCAGTCTTATAAACTCCCAAAAAATCAATATAATAAAATTCATTATGATTATCAACATCAATGTATTTTGAAAAATAATTTGAATAAACATAAATCCCAAATGAATTATTTTTCAAACAACTATCATTCCAAAAAGATGTTAAATAATCATAATATGAATTTAAAAGAAAAACAACCAAAGTATGAATGGAGGCCCAAAATTAAAAATGAAACACTAACTCCACTTGTAAAGGCCCATTCATCACTATCTCTCCAAAAGCCAACATGATGTATTTGGGTACCCAAAGGAACCATCACACTTGGTCCCCTTTGGATACCTAAATCTCTCATTCACTAGGAATCATTGTATTGCATGAAGTAGACTTAATTATAAATGAAATATCATTACTCTACTTCATGATATGCTTAATTGCTTTTTTTCTTTTGTTTATTTTTTTTATTTTTGAGCCAACTTGTTTATGATCACTTTATGTATCATGAGATATGACTTTCATTTTAAGCCTAATGTTCAACAAATCAAATTGAATTAAATTGAACATAAAGTCATATATTTTTAAGTGATCTATCTTTTCTTTTTATCTTTTTAAATCCATTGCCTATAAATGTCTTATATTATCATTATAAATTGAATGATAAATTTGCTAAATGATATTATCAAGACTAATGGAATTACTTTCAAAAATTGGATTTAAAGGGACTTTTAGGGATCTTAGGCTAAAATATTAAATGCACAACTAATTGCATACTTATCTATTTTCTTTGTTGCATATGATAGCCCCTATAATGAAAAATCATAATTAATAATTTACAAAAATGATGAATATGATTTCACACACTCCATCTTGATCTATTAATATCCTATGCTAACATTCACTATAATCATGTATCATAATTCATGATCCATCAAGACCTATCTTAAATCAACTAATTATATCAACCTTAGGAATTATGAAATATATGATTGTAATTGGTATTATAGTTTCATATCTTGTTTTGTGTGTGTGATGTGCATCTCTATTGTTTGCATGTATCTAATTATGTTTAGACCTATGAATTAACTTGATATCAACAAGATGAAATCAAATGGAATTGTCACTTCATTCTAGGTCTATAAATTTTTCAAAACTCTAAAATTGATTACATGCAAACCAATTATATATATTTAGCATATTTTGTATAACATCCAAATTCATTATCCTAGCCGCACCTCTTAGTATATGCTCAATTTAGTGTTTATGCTAGGATTATCAATATAGTGACATGCTAAAGGTAGAGAAATTTGAACTTTAAAATTCATGAGTACATTGTGGTTTCAAAATCTACTGTATGTTCTAAAACTAAAACAAACTCATGTTTTATGAATCAATCCTTAGACTAAAAACTCTTAGTATATCCATAATCATTAACCTATGACATGTTTCTCACAATAGCGAGGGCGTAGGATTGTGTGCATTAGAGACCTAACCTCTAAGTCATGTCTTGTCCTTAACCGGGGAGGGTTCCAGTGGGGCCTTGCGAGGCACTGGGGGGAAAGAGTGCTAGGTTGAGCGTCATTTTTTGTATGCATATGGGATTAACACCCCAACCTATGACATGTGTGCAGCTCCTCATGCTCATCCGTCACTTAGTACGGGGCTAGAGTGTAGTCATGTTGTTGAGGTATCTTGATCTTAGATATACTTATATTATATTCATTGCATGAACATAATTGTTATAAATCATGCATATTTGTTTTTGTTCTAACATTGCATCTTGTGTTTGCATATTTTATTATTTTGAGCTGTAATGATTTTACAAAACACAAGTATTTGAAAAATCACCAAAAACATGCTAAAAGAGCCTTCAAATCTAATCAATATACTCTGAAATTTCAACTGAAGGGAGGCCTCTTTATAATACAAATGAATTTTGAATTTTTTTTCAAAAAATCAAGATATGCAGTTCTGTTTTGGCGTTAAGAAGTTAACGCCTGGCGTTAGCTCCTTGGCTCCAAAATATTTTTTGTTTTGAATTATTTCTGGTATTATTTTAATATTTTGTGTGTGTTTTATTTCTCGGTTTGTAAAAAGTTTTCTATCTTTTTATTTCCTTTAAAACAAAATTTTATTTCTTTTAAAAAAATTTATTATATGTATTTTCTCATGCATTATTTCTCTGACATAGAATATCAATTACTGAAAGGGCTATTAAAGACTTCTATGTTTTTCCAGCGAATATATATAAAAAAACAAATATGTTTTTCTTTATGTGTGTTTATTGTTATGTGCATATATAAAAAAATTTAAAAAGTTTATAAAAACTGATTGTTATTCATTGCCATTGTCAAGGATGATTAATTATATCAATTAAAGATTAAATACAATGTTTAATTTAACTTTCAAGTTTCTTAAAAGACATTGGTTTGTATTTATCATGCCTTGAATATTATCTTGTTATGTGCAATGAAATTGATTTTAGATAAACATGTGTAGAAATGCTTAGCATGCCTCTAAGTATGAGTAATGTATTATGTTTGATAATGATTCATTCACTCACTTATTTTTGATAACCTACATGTGTTTACAATCTTATTCTTACATGATTGTGTAGTGTAATAACATAAATAATTAAAAGGCTTAAATAGATTACCTACACAATATTGAATTGGTTATTACAATTCTTTGTCTTTCATGCACTTATTCATTAGAGAAATGTGGTTTAAAATGCTATGTTTGCAAAACAAGTGAATTCGGAGTCCTTACTCACTAAACTAAAAAGCAAATAATAAATAACAAGGAAAACTCCACCAAGCACTACTCACCCTCCTAATAAGTCTTAATGAGCATGGTGAGGTTGAGCACCTTGGCTAAGAATTGTAAAGTGTCTTGTAGCAAACAATTTATACACCACTTCTCTTAGTACACCGGGTCATAAAATAATTGAAAATAAAGCTAAAAAGTATAAAAGTGATCCCCCAAGCACTACTTTGCACCCTGATAAGTCTTAATAAGCATTTGTGTGCAGAGCACCATGGTAGTTGTACTATTTATTCATGTGCATTGAAAAATTGTGGAAGTAATAGTATTTGTGTATTTTAATGTTGTGTTATTTCATTATATATGTCATGTGTTTTTGATTGATTCACTTGTATACTTTATCAAAACACTACTTTGTACACATCATTATCTTTCATAAAACTTCTAATCATGAGAATTGGATCCTACTACTCATCTACTCAAATATCTACAAACTTAAGTAAATGCACTAGATAACAAAGCATGATCGCTACAATGTTTATGTTTACTTGAAATGCAAATTTTATTACATTGCAGTTTGTGTATCTTTTCTTGATATTATGAAATCATGCTTGCAATATTATCTTAATGGAATAACAACTCTTCAATCTTTAACTTAAACATTAACTTTTCAAATTTAAAACTCATTATCCTTTGTATGATTTTATCTTCTAAAAATGATGTTTATGTTTAAGAGTGCTTATTCTTCTGCTAAGTTTACCACTTATGCTCATTCATGTCTATTATTTTTAACACCATGGTTTCAACAAGTGGTATATTAAAATAAGAATGCTTACTTTATCATTTCTGTTATGTTGCTTACTACTTTATGTTATATCATGCTTATATTTTTTGTCCACAAGTAGTATTTAACAAACTTTTGATTGCATCTTATTTTTCTTCTCGACATAAAATATATTACTCCTTATTATACATACTCACTCCTAAACCCTCTTTTGATTATACCAAAAGGGGAGATTAAATTGCATAAATCTAATATTTAGGGGGAGTGCATTATAATAATATTAAACTAAAAAAGGGTATCTTTGTAGGGAGGTAATCATATATGGAATATTAAAATATATTTTTCTATAAAATATTCTGAAACTTCAGTCTCAAACTCTGATAAATTTAATTAAGATCTAAATTCCATAAAACCCTTATTCACCCCCCCCCCCCTCTAAGGGCGCCATAAGATCCAACAACATCATCTGCCTTATAAGCATACCCATCTTCAATAATTTCCCATATTTCTTGCAATCAATGTCGCACCTTCCTTAATTTGGATGCTCCTGTTCCCTTAGTACGTTGTGGCCATTTTAGGATTTATAGCTGAATCTGTGCTTATTGTAAATTTCTAAGCTTGTCATCCTCTGGAAAACCAAATTTGCAACAATCAGAAAAAACTGATCTTTGATAGAGGTTATATAATGAACATCACGACATATATATTAGATGGAGATTATATAAGCTACAGAGGATGGTTGAAGTCGATAATCTGACCTCCTGGTCAATTTGATCTATGTTTAAACAATCATAGAGGGGATTTGGCAAGAACTAACTTCTCCCATATCTCTCCATCTCCATCTAATATATATGGCTACTTTTCTAAGGAAAAGTGAACTTTTAAATCACCGTTGATTTTATAATATTGAGATATAAATGTAGGTACTGCAGCGAACTATACCCAAAGGTAGAAGCATGCAGGAGTTGTAACTGGTACCTGGGGGAGGAGAGACGGAAATCTTACGGGCTTTATGATATTCTGCTCGTTTGCTATAGTGACATGGATACTGTTGGGAATTGTATCCACAATTACCTTGATTTGAAGAAGTCCCCTTGAACTAAGTTGAATTGAGTTTGTATTTGATGTTTTTTCTAGTTAAGTGTTTGCAGATTCCAAATGGTTAAGTACAAACAAATGTCAGGTTTCAATGAGTCATTAAACACAGGCCTATGCAATGTAATTCCTCATTGTATGGACCAAGGTGTTGACTCATGTGGAATCTCTCTATTGGGAAGTACTTCATATGCAAACACAAAGAAATAGCTAAGAGAAAGTTGCTGCTGGAAGAATCATTTTAATTTAAGTATATTTGCTGCTGGAAGAAACATTTTTTTCCTAAGTATTTTTTCGTTCGACGAATTGTGATGAGTTTGTCGAGCTCTGTTCGACGAACTGAAGTATTTTCGTCGAGCACCGTTTGTTGGCATGTTATACTAAAATTCTGAGTTCAGCCTTCGTCGAGCTCCGTTCGACGAACGGAAGTAGTTCGTCGACTGCTGTTTTGCTGCAGTTAATGTGTTTCGTCGATCACTGTTCGTCGATCGCTGTTCAACGAAGTAAAGAAGTTTCGTCAATCTCTACTTTGCTGAAGTTAAAGTGACTTTGTCGATCGGGTTCATCGATCATTGTTATACTGAAATTGTAGCGGTTTCGTCGATCGCGTTCGTCGATCGCCGTTCGACGAATTGAAGAAGTTTCGGCGATCGCTATTCTGCTGAATTTGAAGTGTTTCATCGATCTCCGTTCATCGAGCGCCGTTCGACGAGTTGAAATGATTTCGTCGCTCGCTGTTTCGTTCGACGAATTTATTTGATTTCTTCAAGCTCCGTTCGACGAATTTGCTCTACACTGTTTCATTTTTCAAATCGCTGTCGTATTTAAGGAAGGTTTTCCTTAAATCTCGCATATAACCGTTGGAGAAGAATCATATAAGTATCTAAGGGTTATTTCGTTCAACCCTAACAAAGGAACGAATCGCAAATCAAAAAGGATAGAAAAAGTGTCGTCGGCTGTTGTTCTCGAAAATCCATTGCTGCTGCCGAAAAAGTTTTTGGTCGATTCTTCTTGAAGAAAAGAGTCAATTAGATCTCTGATTTATGATTTTCATCAAGTTCCTTTCAGATCTAGTTGTCTCCTAAGCGTTCAGATCAAGTTTTCTCAAGGCAAGATTTCTTCTTCCTTCTTTCTAGATCCAGATTCCGATTCACTCAAGGAAGAAGAAGATCTCTCATTTCAGATCTGATCAAGTCAAGTCTCAAGGAGATTTTAAGAAGATTATTTCACAATCTAAAGTTTGGTAAATTTTCTTTACAATATTTTTGTAGGAGAAATTTGTTCTCCGAGTTGTAGGAAGCTTGCTTTCGAGTGTAGGAGTTTTACTCCGAGTTGTAGGAGCGTTGTCTCCGAGTTGTAGGAAGTTTTTCTTCTGAGTTTGTAGGAGTTTTACTCCGAGTTGTAGGAGAGTTGTCTCCGAGTTTGTAGGAAGTTTTTCTTCCGAGTTTGTAGGAGCTTTGTCTCTGAGTTGTAGGATTGGTGACTCAGAGTTGTAGGATTATTCATAATCCGAGAATAGTGTAGTAGCCTAGTCTAGCCGTTCGTGTTGGATCTTGTGGCGCCCTTAGAGGGGGGGGGGGGGGGGGGGGGGGTGAATAAGGGCCTTTTTAAATTATGATTTTTTACTTAAGAATTTTTAAAACAAATTTTGCTTTTCTAAAAATCACTTATAAAAATTTACAAACTATGAAATTTTTAAATTAGATCAAACACAAATTTCTAAGTTAAAGATTAAGCAACCAAATTTGCAATTAAAGAAAAGGCATAATATTTTAATTATGAAATTCTCATACAATAAAAATGATCTTAACAATGCTTAAGATCAAGACATAAATAAGATAATAAACATTTGACAATTTTTGTTTACCAATCCTTCTCCCAAGGATCGGAAGGCTATCACTTGTCTTTCCCTAGAATAAGCCCAAGCCTATCCTCTAGATCTTCCCAAGATCTAGACGTAGCACACAAGGCCACGATTTCCCACCAAGCCACGCAAGGACTTGGACGCTCTGCACAAGGAAATGATTTTCCCCTAATCCACGCAAGGACTTAGACGTCACGCACAAGGAGACGATTTCCCTACCAATACAAAGTGAAGTGTATATAAATGAAAATACAAAATAAAATGAAGAACTCCCTAGAAATTCAGATCTCTGAAAGGAAGGTTGAAGCCTCGAGATGATCGTTGATGTAGAAGCGCGTCCGATCTCATCTTCAATTTCAAACCTTCTCAGCACAAATGGGAGTTCTTGAGGTTCTGGAGCTCTCTGGTTCGTATGCACTCAGGAAAGGACTTGGAATTCTCAAAGCTCTAAATGCACGAACAAAACGAACCCATTTATAGATTTTCACTATCGCCTGGGCGACATCGCTGTCGGAATTCCGACAGCCCCAAACTGCTGTTCGTCGTGCTGTCGTGCGGGCAGTTGCTGTAACTTCTGCTCTGTCGCCTGGGCGACATCGAGTGTCGGAATTCCGACAGCACCAAACTGTCATTCGTCGTGCTGTCGTGCGGGCAGTTGCTGTAACTTCTGCGCTGTCGCCTGACCGACATTGAGTGTCGGAATTCCGACAGCTCCTCTTCATTTTTGCCGTCCGAAACTTCTGCAGACTGTAGATTGAGTCGTTCTCATCCCAGAAATGGGGTGACACGTTCTGTAACTCTTCCTGGATTGAAAGTTTTGGCCATTTTAAGATCAACACACAAAACTCATCCTTTTGCTTTTTCTAATATGTACACACTCTCGGATCATGCCCATGAACGAGGACTTGTCTCCTCATTGAACCTGTACAACCTGGACACTATAAACACACAAAAGACTAGATCAAATACAACACGGTATTTGTTATTCTCAAACCAAGAGATGCGGAACATAGGCTCCAATAATCTCCCCCTTTTGATAATAACAAATACCCGAATGAGAAATTAGTGAGATTAAGACAATTTGTGTTTATAGATATGTGCGGTAATAAGATATGCATGAATAACATATTAAGAGCGTGATAGAATTGAAAGCGATAATGCCTACTCTTTCTATATCAAGTCCTCCCCCTACATTAGTGTCTCTTATAAACTACTCCCCCTAAATATCTATTTTACTATATTTCTCAATTTCTTCTCCCCCTTTGTTATTAAAAAAAGTGGGTAGGGATGAGTGTATATCTTTTAAGATAGGTAAGGAACCATTTATTGAAGGATTTTCATGATCGAGCATGTGATAGTGTATGCACCTCCTATATGATTACTCCCCCTACAAATATACCAATTTTTTGAGTTTAATATCATTATAATGCACGCCCCCTAAATATTAGATTTATGCAATTTAATCTCCCCTTTTGGTAGAATCAAAAGAGGGTTTAGGTGAGGGTAGTAAGGAGGCATTTCTTATAAATGTTAAAGCATGATCGAGCTTTTGTAATATAGATAATGATAAAGATTTTAAGCATAGTATATAAGAGATTTCAAAAAAAAAGAGTTGTAAGCAAGCGGAAGATTGTAAGAAATATCTTTTTGTAAGCATGAAAATCAGTGTTATAAATATGAGTTTAAGTGCAAAATGTAAAGATGTTTTAACCTTTTTGAAATCTCAAGTTTTTTTTCATAAATATACCAAGCATGAAATGAACACATCAAAAAGAAAATATACTACAATGTTACTTAATTTTAAGTTCAAGAAATACCAAAATATTGTAGAGATCATGCTAGGTTAACTAGTGCATTTCTTATATAAAGAGTAGTATAGATAAAGCATTAGAATCCAATACTCATGAGAAGAAGTGTTATGAAAGATAATGATGTGCACATAAGTGTATTTTGGGCAATGTTAACAATTTATTTAAAACACAAAATACAAGACATATGTAGAGTAAAGTGCACAATAAAACACAAGTATATTTACTTTCACACACTTTAATGCACACTATTTTATAAAAAGTGGTGTACTAATCAAGGGTTGCACAAGACACTTTACTATTCTTTCCAAGGTGCTCAACCTCACAATGCTTATGAAGACTTATCAGGAGGTTCAAGTAGTGCTTGGTGTAGTTATATTTGTCTACATATATAATTTTTTTTAACATTTGTGAGACAACATTCTCCGAATACACTTGTTTTGCAAACCCAAAAAATTTTAACTTAACCACTTTTCTAAATTTCACAAGTGCAATTCAAATGTAGTGTAGGCAATAAACTTATGTAAGATTTAATTCATTATACAAATACAATACACAAGCAAGCATTTTTAGATTTAAACATACATGTTGATTACCAAAATAAGTGAGTGAAAAGTATCAATATCAATCATAATACATTTACTCATACTTAGAGGCATGCTAAGCTTGGTTCTACACATATTTTTCAATACAATTTATGCAATTTAAATAGATATATCAAAGCATGATAAACAAAACAATGTTCATAGTAATTTGAAGGAATAAATTTTAACATTGTAAAAAATTCAACATAATAGAATTCATTCATGCTTGATATTGGCAATAAAGATCATACAGTTTTTTTGTTTTATAATTTTTAGATAATATTCTTCATTATAAGGGCTATCATATGCAGCAAACAAAAATAGAAAAGAATAAAAAATGTTGCGCATTTTAATTTTTAGTTTAAGCCCTTTAATAAACCATTTAAATCCAATCTTTAAAATAGTTTCAATAGTCTTGATAATAATTTCAATATTCAATTTCTAATGATAATTCAAGACAATTAAGGGTAAAGGATTTAAAAAGAATAATGACCAATCAAAGATGAGAGATAGATCACTTTGAAAAAAAAATATATGACTTAATGTTCAATTTTAATACAAATTTGATTTGATATAAACATTAGGCTTAATATATGAAAGTCATATTTCCTGATATATAAAGTGATCATAGCATGTTTGTTAAAAAAATAAAAAATAAACAAAAGAAAAGTAACAATAAGCATATCATGAAGTAGAGTAGTGATATTTTATTTTTATTTGTTTCTACTTCATGCAAATGATAGGATACTAATGAATAAGAGATTTAGGTATCCAAAGTGGACCAAGTGGAATGGTTCCTTTGGGTACCCAAATACATCGTGGTGGCTTTTGAAAAGATAATGATGAATGGGCTTTTTCAAGTAAAGATGACATGTCATTTTTCTTTATGGGTCTCCATTCATACATTGGTTGTTTATCACTTAAATCTATATAATGATTATATGACATCTTTTTGTGATGATAGTTGTTTGAGAAATAATTCATTTGAGATTTATGTTAATTCAAATTATTTTTCAAAATAGATTGATGTTGATAATTATAAGAATTTTATTATATGGATTATTGGAAAATTTATAAGAGTGATTGTCTTTCTTTAGAATTGAATGTTGAAAGAGAGGGTTACAATAAATTTTAAATGATTGATTCTTAATTTGATGATTTTCATTTCCACTCTTTCTTATAGACATACTCTTATAATATGAAGGAAAATATTTTATAGTTTGATTTTCATGAAAATGAGTTTTTAAATTTGAGTCATGATTGAAAATATATTGAGACTTATAATAGTGACTCTTAAGAATTTTGTGAGGGTCATAATTCTTTTTGAAACTAAACTCCTTTTGAGTTGATGTATGAAAATGATCCTGTTTAGAAATGATTTTGTAAGTTAATTTATCTTTGTTATTCAAAATCTTATGATGAAAGTTATTACAAGTAATTAGAACTTTTTCAACAAAAGATTTTAATTGTCTTAACTTACAAGTTAAAGCATCATTTTCAAATATTAATTTTTCATTATGCTTTTTAGAAACTAAGAGCCCTTTTTCAATTTCCTTGAATTGTTCTTTTAATAAATTGCAATCAAAACAAGGAGTAGGAATTTCAACTAAAGAGCAAGATGGAGAAGCCACATCATAATTAGATTCTACATTAACATTAGCTTTTAACCTTTTATTTTCTAAACGTAATTTATCATTTGTAATTTTCAATTTCTTAATTTTACGTTTAGCAACTTGTAGCATATGTAATGTGGAAATAGAATTAGTCACAAGGATAGAAGAATTTGATTTACTTACATTGCTATCGGGAGAGGCAAGATTTGAACATAAAGTTCCTTTCACATCTTTTTGGCACTCCTCTTCCAAAGACAACATTTCTTCTTCTCTTCCACTTGATGTGCTCTCCATGGTTTCATCCTGAGAGATTCTTTCTTGATTGCTTGTGCCAATTTGAATGTTTTCCAAATGTTGTGCATGCTCTAAACCTATAGACGGAAGATCAAACATTTCATCAAGAAATTTCCAAACTTTGTAAGCATTAGTAAAACAATAAATCAATTTGGAAATATCTTTTGATAAAGCACAAAATAAAGTATTCATAGCCTTCGCATTTAAATGACATTCCAATTTATTTGATTCATCCGCTGGTCTTATAATTGTCGTATTCCAAATTTTGATATCATATGAGTCATAAAAAAATTTCATTAAAATTTTCCACCCTTTATAATTTTTGCCCATAAATAAAGGAGGTGATAATACTTTTTCATTTATATTAAAAATTTCCCCACTAGTACAAGCGAGATCATGATCAAGAGACGCCATTATTCCCGGTTGTTAAGCCGATTTGGAATAACCTGGCTCTGATAACACGTGTTGGATCTTGTGGCGCCCTTAGAGGGGGGGGGGGGGTGAATAAGGGCCTTTTTAAATTATGATTTTTTACTTAAGAATTTTTAAAACAAATTTTGCTTTTCTAAAAATCACTAATAAAAATTTACAAACTATGAAATTTTTAAATTAGATCAAACACAAATTTCTAAGTTAAAGATTAAGCAACCAAATTTGCAATTAAAGAAAAGGCATAATATTTTAATCATGAAATTCTCATACAATAAAAATGATCTTAACAATGCTTAAGATCAAGGCATAAATAAGATAATAAACTTTTGACAATTTTTGTTTACCAATCCTTCTCCCAAGGATCGGAAGGCTATCACTTGTCTTTCCCTAGACCAAGCCCAAGCCTGTCCTCTAGATCTTCCCAAGATCTAGATGTAGCACACAAGGCCACGATTTCCCACCAAGCCACGCAAGGACTTGGACGCTCCGCACAAGGAAGCGATTTTCCCCTAAGCCACGCAAGGACTTAGACGTCACGCACAAGGAGACGATTTCCCTACCAATACAAAGTGAAATGTATATAAATGAAAATACAAAATAAAATGAAGAACTCCCTAGAAATTCAGATCTCTGAAAGGAAGGTTGAAGCCTCGAGATGATCGTTGATGTAGAAGCGCGTCCGATCTCGTTTTCAATTTCAAACCTTCTCAGCACAAATAGGAGTTCTTGAGGTTCTGGAGCTCTCTGGTTCGTATGCACTCAGGAAAGGACTTGGAATTCTCAAAGCTCTAAATGCACGAACAAAACGAACCCATTTATAGATTTTCACTGTCGCCTGGGCGACATCGCTGTCGGAATTCCGACAGCCCCAAACTGCTGTTCGTCATGCTGTCGTGCGGGCAGTTGCTATAACTTCTGCATTGTCGCCTAGGCGACATCGAGTGTCGTAATTTCGACAGCACCAAACTGCCGTTCGTCGTGCTGTCGTGCGGGCAGTTGCTGTAACTTCTGCGCTGTCGCCTGGGTGACATTGAGTGTCAGAATTCCGACAGCTCCTCTTCATTTTTGCCGTCCGAAACTTCTCCAGACTGTAGATTGAGTCGTTCTCATCTCCGAAATGGGGTGGCACGTTCTGTAACTCTTCCTGGATTGAAAGTTATGGCCATTTTAAGATCAGCACACAAAACCCATCCTTTTACTTTTTCTAATATGTACACACTCCCGGATCATGCCCATGAACGAGGACTTGTCTTCTCATTGAACCTGTACAACCTGGACACTATAAACACACAAAAGACTAGATCAAATACAATACGGTATTTTTTATTCTCAAACCAAGAGATGCGGAACATAGGCTCCAACAGGTCGTGCTAGATAGGTGAGGTGGAAAGTGGACTACCCACATCAGGGAACCAATATAAATTCTTGTGTTTGGCTGTGCTCTTTTGGTTTCTGTGCATTTTATTTCTCATATTTTTAATTCCGCAAAAAGCCATAGAATCCACCTATTCACCCCCCTCTAGGTGATTTAAGTTGCGACTAGATACTTTCAATTAGTATCAGAGCCAGGTTGTTCGCTAAAGGTTAACACCTTGAACAAGATCTCTAAGTCTAGTTGCAAGAGCAAGTATGTATGGAATGGAAAGATCCAAGGATTCCATCAAGTTGCCCGTCTGATCTAAGGAGAACTTCCCCATATGGAAGGAAAGATTGAAATTCTACATGGAAGCCACCGACCCGAGAATTTTTCAGATAGTTGAAGAAGGTCCCCATGTTCCGATGAAACCGTCTTCAACAAACTCAACCATTCAAATTCCAAAGAAGATGCTGGGGTTAACTAAAGATGAGATTGCTCTTGCCCCCTTGGACAAGAAGGCAAAGAACATCATTGCCGGTGCAGTGGACGATTCTATGTTGCAAAACCTTATACACTGCAAGTCTGCCAAGGAGATGTGGGATTCTGTAGTTGTTTTTATGGAAGGTACAGAAGAAGTGAGGCATGATCGACGATCGTTGCTATACCAAGAATATGAAGCATTCAATCAAGATCCAAGAGACTCCATTTCTGATACTTATGAGAAGTTCTTTAAGATCGTAAACGGTCTTAGGAATTATGACCGAGAATTCACCGTCGGAGAATTGAATGACAAGTTCTTGAGATCCCTGACGAAAGAATGGGATACCAAGGCAATTGTCATCCGTGAATTCGGAAAGTTGGCTACCATGGAGCCACAGATACTATTTGGGAAACTTCTTTCCCATGAACTAAAGCTCAGCATCAGAAGAGCAGAAGAAGAAGGATGCTCAACTTCTGGACGGGAGAAGTCTGTAGCGTTGAGAGCCGAAGCGTCAAGAAGAAATAAAGCTATATCATCTGTCAGGAGACAATCCTCACATGAAGATGCTGAATCAAATTCTTGCCCCTCAAGCTCTGATATGTCTGATGGAGAGTTCTCTTCGCTCTCCAAGAAATTCAGGAGGTTGCTCAGAAAAAAAAAAAGCCAAATGAGAAATCAATCCTCCTCATCAGATCATAGAAGATCAAGACGTGGTGATGAACATCATAACAAGGAACACAACAATGACAGGTATAAAACTAAATCGAATAAACATATTTCAACTGATAAAATTTGTTATTGCTGTAATAAGCCAAGACATTTGGGTACGGAATGCCCATAGAAGAAGAAAGAAGGATCGAGGAAGGAAGAGAAGAAATCCTTCAAGAGTAAGAGGAAAGAGGAAAAGAGCTTCTTAGCAAAGAAGACCAAGACTCTTAGCGACAGCGACTCAGGCGAGTTGAAAGTGCACAGTTAACCTCACTAGAATTCTCTAGAGGGGGGTGAATAGAGATTTAAAATATTTTGTGCAAATATATATATTTATATGTGGTGATCACAGATTAAGGCTTCCCACACACCAACAAGAATTAACCAAGTAAAGAAAATAAATGCAAGAAAAGAAATCACAGCACAACACAAGGAAATATAGTGGTTCCCCAAACTTTGGGTAGTCCACTCTTCTACCCCCTTGGTAGGAAATTCACTATCTTGCACTGAGTCTTTTGATAAGGAGACTCTTAGAACCACCCTGAGTCTTTTGACAAGGAGACTCTTAGAACCAACTGAGTCTTTTGAAAAGGAGACTCTTAGAACCAGTACAACTGAATTTTTTTTGAAGAGAGATTCTAAAAACTCTTTTACAATATTTGAAAGTGAAAATAAGGTAAAGAAGAAAGAGAGATAATAAAAAGACAAGAAAGAATCTTCTTCCTAGCAAGAAGATTGGAAGCACAAGAAGTAGTGAATAAAATCTCTCTTCTATAGTGAGAAGGAGATTGTAGCCCTTTTCTCTCTTTTGTGAGAGCTATCAGAGTATGCAGCAGAGTGGCTTCAGAAGCAGGAGAAGATGGAAGCTTGATTTTTGCTGCAGCACTATCTCTCAATTTTCTCTTTTCACTTGGGAGCTTTTCCTCCTTTTCAAATGTAAAATGGTGGATCACTTCTTATTTTTCTCTGCCGACCTCCTTGGTTATTTATAGCTCTGTTTATTAAAATAACACTATAGGAGAGTAATCAATTAGCAGGCAGAGTATTAGAAAGAAAGAGAAATTTCCATAACAGTTATATCCATAGAAGGAAAGTATTCAATCTGATTTCAAATAATGTCCATAAAGGATTTAATCAATTTAGCCAAGAATCTATTAGAGGAAAGAATGATTCAGAACGACTATAAAGAATAAATTGATTCCATATAAATCAGATCTATAAAAGAAGGAAAGAGATCTGGCGATTTTTGAATTAATCATAGTAATCGACGTGCGTCGATTACTATTCGACGTAAGCGTCGAATTCATCCTGGCTGGACGTCGAGAGGAGAATAAAGAAGGTGCGTCGACTAGGGTGCGTCGACTTCTCAAAATACGTCGACTGGAAGTCAGAGCTACGTCGACATAGGATACATCGAATTCTGCTTGGAGCTACTTCGACTCATTCTGAAAGGAACGTCGATACAACTTCGACGTTGCGTCGAATACTATTCGACGCATATTCACTTACCTTGATTTTCCTTTCTTGGAATTCATATTTAACTCATTTTCAGGGGTTAAGAGAAATCATTTTCCCAACACGAGTCAAGCTCAAATGATGAAGCCTACTTTGGGCTTATGGCAAATTCAGATTCAGATAACTACGACACGCCTTATGAAGGAAAGGTAAACTCGCACACTCCTCTTTCTGATTCTGAAACTGGATCCAATGCGAATGAAGGCTATTCTTCAAAAGAAGACTTAGATCTAATGGTTCAGTATAAAGCTGTATTGGTGGGATTTGATAAATGCCGCAAGGTAGTTAAATCTCAAGCAAAAGAGATTGAATCTCTCAAGACGGTGGAATCAGATTTGAGGGAGGAAATTGAAAAATTAACTCTTCTCAAAGATGAAATCCAAATCTTGAAAAACGAACTTCAAAGCTCCACTGAATTATTAAATCTAAAGGAGAAAGCCGTCAAAGAACTGGAAGAAAGGTTAGTGGTGGAAAGGAAGCTCGTAGAAAGCTTCTCAAAGCCAAAGACCATCCTTCCACTCATTGATGGATTTTTTGCTCCTAAGAAGGGTAGTGGACTTGGTCTTGAAATTGAAAAATGTGAGGCTGCAAAGAAAAGAGTCTATAAAGGTATAGGTAAGGCTGATCAAAGTCAACCTTCTTTCAAAAAGGTAGTGTTTCCCACTAACACGTATGACTTTGATACAATGTATGGTCACTTTACGAGACCAACTCACGTTGAGTCAAGTAAGAGTAACCAAGGTTGGAGCCGTCCCCGAAACTTCGAAATGACTGCTTTCAATGCTCCTTATGAAGAGATAGTCCTCAAAGACTATGGTTCATTCGTGCATGGACCTTCAGCTAAGAAAGCACCAAAGATTAAATCTATTGTTGCTAAGCCTCTTGAGAAGAAGGAGTCGTGTGTATGTTGTAATCACGAGGCTTCTACTTCTAAGAATGTTGCTCCTACTAGACCTCCCGTCCAAAAGGTGAAGTAGGAGAACAAGAGATGATACAATCGATTTGATTTTTTGTGTTGTGGCAAAGTTGGTCACTTCGCCATAGATTGCTAGTTTAATCCTAGAAATGTCAAGACTCCACTAGTTAATAATGCAAGGCCGACCACTCGCAAGGTTAACAATCCAAGTGGAAGTCATCTAACCAGGAACCTAGGACCCAACTCTGTTTGGGTTCCTAAGGGTAATTAATCTGTGATTGCAGGTATGTCCAAAGGCCAACCAAAACTCTAATCAGGCAGTGGATGTTCGTGGTACATGACCAGAACAAGAAGTCTATAGTAAGGTTGCTGAAAATCTTAGGAAATCAGTCCAGGCACTGAAATTCTAAGGGGGAGAAAAGATTGAGGGGGAGATGATTCAATATTTTCAAAGTCTACTCCCAAATGAGGAGTCCTATGCAGTTGCTGAGGGGGAGCACTCTGTTGATCTCTCATGCTTTTCCTTCCCTATCTGAAGTAGTCAGAAAGGGGGAGAGAAGTTGAAGTTGGGAGAGAAATTGAAGTTGGGAGAGAAGTTGAAGTTGAGAGAAAGTTGAAAGGGAGAGAAGGTTGAAAAGCTAAGTTTTTAACTCTCCTTATCTCTTTATGTATTTATTAATATTTACTTTCTGTGCAATTCAACTTAGTACATAGGTTCTGACTTCTTCAAATAGGGGGAGATTGTTGGGAATTGTATCCACAATTACCTTGATTTGAAGAAGTCCCCTTGAACTAAGTTGAATTGAGTTTGTATTTGATGTTGTTTTCTAGTTAAATGTTTGCAGATTCTAAATGGTTAAGTATAAACCAATGTCAGGTTTCAATGAGTCGTTAAACACATGCCTATGCAATATAATTCCTCATTGTATGGACCAAGGTGTTGACTCATGTGGAATCTCTCTATTGGGATGTAATTCATATTCAAACACAAAGAAATAGCTAAGAGAAAGTTGTTGCTGGAAGAAATATTTTTTTTCCTAAGTATTTTTTCGTTCGACGAATTGTGATGAGTTCGTCGAGCTCTGTTCGACGAACTGAAGTATTTTCATCGAGTGCCGTTCGTTGGCCTATTATACTAAAATTCTGAGTTCAGCCTTCGTCGAGCTCCGTTCGACGAACGGAAGTAGTTCGTTGACCGCTGTTTTGCTGCAGTTAATATGTTTCGTCGATCACTGTTCGTCGATCGCCGTTCGACGAAGTAAAGAAGTTTCGTCGATCTCTGCTTTGCTGAAGTTAAAGTGACTTCATCGATTGGGTTCGTCGATCGCCGTTCGACGAATTGAAGTTCTTTCGTCGATCACTGTTATACTGAAATTGCAGCAGTTTTGTCGATCGCGTTCGTCGATCGCCGTTCGACGAATTGAAGAAGTTTCGTTGACCGTTGTTCTGCTGAATTTGAAGTGTTTCGTAGATCGCCGTTCGTCGAGCGCCGTTCGACGAGTTTAAATGATTTCGTCGCTCGCTGTTTCGTTCGACGAATTGATTTGATTTCTTCAAGCTCCGTTCGACGAATTTGCTCTGCACTGTTTCATTTTTCAAATCGCTGTCGGATTTAAGGAAGGTTTTCCTTAAATCTCGCATATAGCCGTTGGAGAAGAATCATATAAGTATCTAAGGGTTATTTCGTTCAACCCTAACAAAGAAACGAATCGCAAATCAAAAAGGATAGAAAAAGTGTTGTCGGCTGTTGTTCTCGAAAATCCATTGTTGCTGCCGAAAAAGTTTTTGGTCGATTCTTCTTGAAGAAAATAGTCAATTAGATCTCTGATTTATGATTTTCATCAAGTTCCTTGCAGATCTAGTTGTCTCCTAAGTGTTCAGATCAAGTTTTCTCAAGGCAAGATTTCTTCTTCCTTCTTTCTAGATCCAGATTCTGATTCACTCAAGGAAGAAGAAGATCTCTCATTTCAGATCTGATCAAGTCAAGTCTCAAGGATATTTTAAGAAGATTGTTTCACAATCTAAAGTTTTGGTAAATTTTCTTTACAATATTTTTGTAGGAGAAATTTGTTCTCCGAGTTGTAGGAAGCTTGCTTCCGAGTGTAGGAGTTTTACTCCGAGTGTAGGAGCGTTGTCTCCGAGTTGCAGGAAGTTTTTGTTCCGAGTTTGTAGGAGTTTTACTCTGAGTTGTAGGAGAGTTGTCTCCGAGTTTGTAGGAAGTTTTTCTTCCGAGTTTGTAAGAGCTTTGTCTCCGAGTTGTAGGAGTGGTGACTCCGAGTTGTAGGATTATTCATAATCCGAGAATAGTGAAGTAGCCTAGTCTAGCCGGTCGTGCTAGATAGGTGAGGTGGAAAGTGGACTACCCATATCAGGGAACCACTATAAATCCTTGTGTTGTGCTGTGCTCTTTTGGTTTCTGTGCATTTTATTTCTCATATTTTTAATTCCGCAAAAAGCCATAGAATCCACCTATTCACCCCCTCTAGGTGATTTAGGTTGTGAATAGATACTTTCAGATACTAACAACCATTTCTTCATCATAAGTCGTATATTCTTGAAGTAAGATTCTAACATCCCTAATGAGATAATCTATCAAACAAATTAAACAATATAAGAAATTTGTTCTCACCAAAGACAAACATGAGGAGTTGCAGAAATAAGGATGAGATAGCAAGCTCAACCCACTAATATAAATTTGTCATTTTAAAAGTTGCACAAATTAAAATTCATAAACCCAACAATATCAAGAAAAGTTAATTAAAAATTGATAGAAGACAATAAAATGAGTAGCACGGTAAGTAGGAAAAATGACAATAAATTTCTGATATACAGATATGATAATAAACTAAGGTAGAAAAAAACTTAATTATACCTCTTTTCAATATTTAGTTGATATTTTATCTCTCTATTTATGTACGTGTTCCCTGCTAATCATAATATAACTTGATCATAAGACAAAAAAATGAGTAACACAGTGAATAGGTTATATGACAATAGATATCTCATGTAAACTAATGATAATAAAAGTAATCAAAATACTTATGTATACCTCGAGTGCATGGGTTTCAACCATGCATAATTAATTATGCTCTACCACAATGTAATAGAAGTATAAGCCGAAAAAGCAAGAGAGTAACCTGGAAAGAAGAGAGATGATTTTTGTAATTTGAATTTTATGGTTTTAGCGAACATCAAATTAGTAAGGTACTAATCAAAAAAGTACGAACATGATTTTGACGTAAGGGGCAATTGAACAAATAGCTTATGAGCATATGTTTGCAGTTCACAATTCCTTCATGGAAGGAAGTTATGCTTTACCCTATGATCCACATGGAGCCACATAACTACATATCAATTCATTATTAAATATTCATATGATCTGTACCCAATCATAGACCAAGCCCTATATGGCCAAGGGAATACCTTAGTAATTGTGAAAGCATGAAGGAATTGTTAAAATATGCAGGGAATGGAGGCACTCCTGGAGGCTTTCGAACGAAACTTATTGGAATAGAAGTTCATGGTTTAGGCTTGCAGCAAAGGAGGCTCCTTTCTCATGAAAACGCACAGGGAGAATGTAACATCCCCCAAACTACTGGACCCCTAGGACATTTTTTGTCATGACAAAGTCATGACAAAATATGATAAGAGACCAAGGGTACCTTGGTGACAAGTTGAATGAGAGGAGAACACCATGGTGTGCACTTAGCCACCATGGGTCACCCCAATTTAAGGAAAATTCAAGGGTAAACCAAAAGGGGTGAAGCGTCCTATGCATGACCTATAACCATGAGGAGAACACCTAGGCTAAATTAAATCATGTTATGTGACATAGATGGTTCCTTAAACCAAAAAGGGTGCCCATTGATCATTATAGGAGCCTTTGACCTAACTAGGTCAAGTTACACATAAAGGCCCAACTTGATATACTTCACCCTAGTATGGTCAATTAGCCTGAGTATGGTGAAATTGACCACACCACACCCTTCTTAAACACTAGGGTAGACTAATGGGACAAAATGGACCCAATGGAATTGGCCAATTTTGGGAAATTGGACCAATTACCAAAAAAGCCCTAATTTTGTCTAAATGAACTAATTTCCTCAATTGACCTTCAATTGACTCAGTGTGATCAAATTGATCATTCCTAACACTCCAAGATCACTTAGGGAGTATAATGGGTCCACATTGGACCCTTGGGGTAAGCCAATTTTGGGAAATTAAGCAAAATTACCAAATTGCCCTAAATTATAATTTATGCCCTTTATGGTTCAATTGGCCCTCAATTGGCCAAATTGACCTAGCACAACCCTTCCTAAACCCTAAGGAGAGTATATGAGACCTAAATGAGCCAAGGTGTGCATTCAATTTTGGAGGATTTGGGCAAAATCACCAAAATGCCCAAATTGCCCCTATAAGCAATTATGTGCAAATAAGCCTCATATGACCTCACCATGACTTAATTCCCATTGGAATAGGTCCATAGGGTCTAAGGCACCAATGTGGGTAAGCCACATTGGTTGGGGTGAGCTCGAGTCAAGCCTAAACCCAAAAATCTCAAATTGATCTATTTGGGTCAAGTGAACCCAAACTCAAAACCAATTGGACTTAGCCCAACCCAAAGAGCCTATTAGCAAGCCCTCATGATATTTAAACTCTAAGACCTGTGAATTTTAGAAATTAAAGGGGTTAATTACAAGAAATTTGAATTAAGATGGAGAAGAAGACAAAGAAGGCAAAGAGGAGGAAAATGTTGGATGAGTGCCAAATGGCATCTCACTCCCCTTCCCCAAGCTCTCCTCTGAGCTGTGGATTTTCATTCCATCAGTTTGGGGAAATGAGAAGGGGGCTCAGATAGGCTGGAGGTGGCGGCAAGAGGGTAGTCGAGAGCCATTAATGGCTTGGTTCCTTATACCCCAGACCCTCCCTCCTTTCTCCATTCCATCATGTTCAGGACCTCCAGAGCACTCGAACCCCCAACTTTGGAGAAGGAATTGGCAGCTGCAACCCAGGAGAGCCGTGAAATTGAGAAGGCTAAGGTCGGCAATGGCGAATCAAGCAACCACCGAGAATGCAGCTCAAATTCAGGCACGATCCTCTCCCTCTCCACATGTGCTAGATATCTACATCTTCCCTTTTCAAATCGAGCTGTGATATGGTGCTTTCAACGGTTTTGTTTTTTATGTTCTTAGCCATGAAAATGGTTTTTATGGGGGGATAGCTCAGGCCACCTCAGGCCAATCGGACACCGTCGTCGACGGCCAAATGTCGACTGGTGCTGGAGGCTTGGGGGTTTTGCCGGA
The DNA here is from genome assembly GCA_033032865.1 of Dactylorhiza incarnata. Classification (NCBI taxonomy): domain Eukaryota; kingdom Viridiplantae; phylum Streptophyta; class Magnoliopsida; order Asparagales; family Orchidaceae; genus Dactylorhiza; species Dactylorhiza incarnata. The sequence continues at coordinate 783,599 of JAWHQI010000225.1, read as the reverse complement.
GAAGGCCAAAGATGGCCGGAAATTGGGAGCAAAGTCGGGCCTGGGGAAAATGATCTGGGCCCTTGGCTGGCTTGGGACGATGAGCCCCAGCCGTTAGATCTCAGAGATATTGCTAGCCGCAGACCTTATAGGTTATATTTATAGAAATTTAATTTCTGACACAAATAATGCAAAATGTTATGGAATTTATTGGGGGCCCTTAGAGGCCCCTACAGAAAATACTCCTTGAATGAAAATTGTATTTTATGACATTAACAAAAATTAGAAATTTGTTTGAGGTCATTTGGAGCACTTTAGCTCTCTTAGCATCCATTTTGGTGAGACATGTACATATGGGTCCCTAGATCTATGTAACATCCATAAATTAATTCAATTAGATATAAAGAGGCTATCCGCACCCCCCCCCCCCCCCGATTTAACCCGGTCTAGTTCCCCTGTTTTAAAATCCCGCAAGCCGCACGTAGGGTTCCCGTCTCCAGCTCTCGATCTCGCACTCGCGCCGCTCTCCCGTCTCTCTCTCCCGCACGACTCGGCGACGCCGCCGACGCCTCCTGCACTTCCACCTGCGCCTTCTCCTTCCCCTCTAGCCGACGGCAACGACGGGAGAGTCTCCTCCCTCTTCTTCTTCTCCATCGACTGATAGGGGTAAGAAAACCCTAAGTTCCTATTATTTCGGATTCGAAACCGTGATTCTAAACTATCCTCCCCCGTCTTACTCATTTTTTTCAAGTGTAGGTTGCCCCGTCCCTCTCCCGTTGTTCATTTCAGCGGTGGTTTCCACGAGGAACATCTAGGGTTTGCTCGGATCCGCCCGATTTGGACTTCTTGAGGCCCGATCTAGCCTCCGTGGGTAAGAACTTCTCCTCTGCGACGATTTCAGAATTTTTGCCCTAGCGTTCATGTAATTTTTGCTTTCCAATCGACGTAAAATTCGTCGATCCCTCTTGGGGGGGGGGGGGTTGTTTACTCGACTAACCCTAAGTTTTATTCGGTTTGCGGTGCCGTTCAACGCATGTAGCGGTGGAATCGCTCAAGGCCCTCTCCGAATTAGGGTTCCCGGATCCAACCGCCGCCAAAACCCTCGGATCTCTTGTGGTAACTGCTTCTCCCCTCTTTGCCGAGGGAGGTAAATTTTCCTTAACTCGACCCTTGAATTAAGTACGCAACAGAAACACTTGTGTACATGTTGGAGTATCATTGAAACAAATATTTTATTTGAATGCATCCCGAACAGGTTCCGCTAGAGTTTAGACCTTGCCTCTTGGCCGCCGCCTTCAAGCTCGGCTTTCCCTTAAGGCAAGTAGAGAAAACTCTCTCGCTTGCAAACAAGTTTTATTTAAGTCACACTGGTACTGTACTAGCCCCCACTTGAATTTATTACTTGCAAATAAGTAAGCTCATTAGACGTCATAGGCAAACAATGAAAGGGAATGTGTCATTTGATGTGACACCGGAAAAATGAGTTCACGCTCGAATGGTAACAGAAACCAATAAGGGAATCTTGTAAGCAGCGGTAGCTTAAGCCTTGCATCTACTCCCATGCTAGAATCTTGTACATCAAATGACAACACACACGCCTTTCATTGATTTCTGCTTATACGTTTGTGTTTAATTAGGCTAAACTCCGGAGTAGGCTAAAAATTTACTAAAGAATCTCAGTTAGTCTCTGACATACGTTACTGCTATGCTTGTTTCCCAGTTTACTTGTTCATTTTATTAACTTGAATCTCTGTTATTGATCTTGTTCTGAGGCTTTTCCTTCTGTTTGGATTTGCCTTAGGATTCGTGACTGCGCCGCCTACTTCCTGAGCTGTTCCTCGCCCAGCTCCCGTCTGTCGGAGGTTTACTTTTTTGTGTTGCTGCATCAGGTCCTTTGTATCTTGTTTCTTTTACTTTTGGATTTGTCTTTCCTGTACTAGTTATTTTCGGGCATTTTCCTTGTATCGTGGACAACTCTTAGGATGGTACGGATGTATTTCAACATTATATAAATGTTCATTTTGTTTCTGCGGTTTATTAGCATCTACTTTTACATCATAATTATAGCATGAGAATTGATCAAAGTGCATGAGCATCACTTTTAATTCAAGCTTCCGCATAATAAATCAAACTGGTATGGTTTTTTTTCAAGATCTAATTATTTTCTACAGATATTTTGGAATTACAGCTCCCGCCTGGCAGACATGGTTCCTCTTTGCCCATGTCTGCGGCATCACGACCCACCCGTAGTGCACTCTGATAATTGTTATGAGACGGGTCGTGACAGTTGGTATCAAAGCGAGGTTTAGCATCTAAAGATAAAGTATTTTAAACTTTTCATATATTTTGAAATCTATTATGTAAATATACGCGCATGCATCTTTTCCTCACTCACCTTGTCGTTGTCTGTTGTTCGAGGATGAAACACACACACACTCACCCATAAGAATGAGTAGTATGCGTACAAATGTTAAGGGAGTATGGGCAAACTTAACATTTATATGCATATGAATTTCCATTTGGATTTACACCGCTTGCAAATATTAAATTGTATGGCAATATAATATTTTCAAGTGCGATGACATTAGAATCATAATGCGCATGACATGTTAAGTGATATGGGCGCTTAACATGACATGCGTATCCATTCATAAACATTCTTAAGAATGCATTGTAGGCATAATCATGTTGCATGCATAACATAACTCATTGCACAAGTGTCTAAGCTAAGAGCAACAGACAACGAATGTACACACATGGATTTTACAAATCATCGTCTTACCGCATGTGATCATATCGCCGCACTTGCATCTGCATGGTCGTCACTTAGAGTTGTCCAATGAAAATGTTGTAACTACTACTTGAATTGCTTATCCAACAGTATTAGATTGCTATGACCTGTAATCTCAACCCTCAAACTTAACTTAGCCATTGTCTCACTCGGTTCTTCTATGTTTCTTTCTAGATGGCTTCTAAGCGACCACAGCGCAAGAAGGCTACACCTTCTACAGGGGAAGCCCCTCTAGGTGAAATGGTCCAACTTTTGAAGCAGCTCGTGGAGCGTGTCGCCCATCTGGAAGGGGATCGCCAAGCTCCTGATCTAGGTTCTGGTTCTGGCAGCGCAGGGACGTCTGGAGTAGCTGTCACCATCACCCCTCCTGCATCAGATGCTGTAGTGACCCCGACCGTGACCACTCCGGCTGCTCTTCCTTTGACGATGGCTGACACTCTGGCTTTCAAGAGGCTAAATCCGCCTGCCTACAACGGCAACCGCGACTACTTCGTGATCACGGAATGGATCTCCCAGATGGAGAAGCACTTCGAGTATGCCATAGTTCCTGAAGCCCAGAAGGTCCTTCTTGCGGCCTATCAGCTGACCGAGGATGCCTATACTTGGTGGCTCCAGCACCGCAGCCTCCACGAATCTACCACCCTAACTTGGGGGCAGTTCAAGGACGCTCTAATGGAGAACTTCCTCTCTTCTATGGAGCGGGACAAGTTAGCAGAGAGATTCTTGTCCCTTCAGCATCCTGGCAGGACAGTGACAGAGTATGCGCAGGAGTTCTCCCGCCTATCCCTCCTTGCTGCGGAGTTCGTGCCGGATGAAGCCAAGAAGATCAGTCGTTTTGTGAAGGGACTTCGCCATGACATTCGCCAGCATGTGGTAGCACACGACGCCAGAACCTATGCAGAGACCGTGGGAGCTGCCATGCGGGTGGAAGCTATTGAGCTGGATCGTACTAGAAAGAAAGCCCAGCACGGAACAAGCAATGCCGCTGCACCCAACCTCAAGCGCAGGAGTGCTCCACCTCAGGAGCAAGGTTCCAGGTCCATGGAGGTGTGTGCTTACTGCCACAAGGTGGGCCATACCGCCCAAGTCTGTCGGTCTCTCCTGAAGAAGCAAAAGACAGCCGCTCATGCACAGCCTCTGATGACACTTGCCTCCGCCTCCACCGTTTGTGCCTACTGCAAGTTGTCGGGCCATCAACTGAGGGACTGTCACCGTAAGCAGAAGGCATGTTTCAAGTGTGGTCAAGTGGGTCATCTCAAGTTCGACTGCCCCATGAGGGAAGGCCCGGTCACTACTCAGCCACAACAGGCTAACCCCAGAGCCTAGAATATGGGCAAGGCTGTGCTGAATGTCCTTACTCAAGGTGAGGCGCTCGCTTCCACGGACGTCATCTCTGGTACGTATGTGTTGTGTTATTTTCCCTGCAAGCATTTATGTATGCTTTTATATCAAAAAACAACCGGACTTGGCGGTTATAACTGTTATTCGTTTTAGGGAGATTTAGAGTCAGAAACAAGTGGTTGCAGATTCTCTTTGATTCTGGCGCATCTCACTCGTTTATCGCTCGCCATATTGTGGACCTGCATGGTTGGCCCACTTCACCTCTGGAGGCCCCTTTTGAGATTTCTGTGTCGGGTCATCACCACCTATCAACTAGGGGTATCCCCAATTGCCCAATCTTGCTCGAAGAATTGCAAGTCTTTACGGATCTCATAATTCTGGAGATGTCTGAGTTCGACGTGATTTTGGGAATGGATTGGCTGGTTGCATATCGAGTGAAGCTGGATTGCGCGACAAAGAGGATCAATCTCAGCATCGGTGGCAAGGATTACAGTGTTCACGTGCAGACCCGCGGCCATCTGAAGGTAATTTCTGCTGTACGCGCCACCCAGCTTCTCAGTCAAGGGTGCATTGCTGGCTTTGTTTATGCTTCTCATTCGGATTCTGCTACTCCTTCACTCGAGTCTATCCCGATCGTTTCTGAGTTTCCTGACGTGTTTCCCGCCGAGCTGCCTGGGATGCCGCCTGATCGTGAAGTAGAGTTCTCTATTGATGTGGAGCCTGGAACGCGCCCCATATCTAAAGCTCCTTACCGGATGGCCCCGCGCGAGTTGGAAGAACTCCGATTGCAGTTGGACGAGATGCTCGAGCTTGGATACATTCGTCCCAGCACTTCTCCGTGGGGAGCACCTGTCCTCTTCGTAAAGAAGAAGGATGGTTCTTTGAGACTTTGTATTGACTACCGGGATCTGAATAAGGTCACAATCAAGAACAAGTATCCCCTCCCGCGTGTGGATGACCTCTTTGATCAGCTTAAGGGCAGTTCCGTGTTTTCCAAGATAGATCTCAGATCGGGATATCATCAGTTGAAGATCAAGGAATCCGACATCCCCAGGACTGCTTTCAGAACTCGGTATGGACATTTTGAGTTCCTGGTGATGTCCTTTGGGTTGACCAATGCTCCCTCCACCTTTATGGATATGATGAACCACGTCTTCCGCGAATATCTGGATAAGTTCATCATTGTGTTCATTGATGATATTCTGGTCTATTCCAAGACCCGTGAAGAGCATGATGCACATCTTAGGCTCACTCTCTCCACTCTTCGCCAGCACCAATTCTATGCCAAGTTGGCGAAGTGTGAGTTCTGGCTGGATCGCGTTGCCTTTTTGGGGCATGTCATTTCAGGGGATGGGCTATCCGTTGACCCCGCCAAAATCTCTGCAGTGATGGACTGGAAGCAACCCTACACCCCTACCGAAATCCACAGTTTCCTTGGGTTAGCTGGCTATTATCGACGCTTCGTCAAGGGTTTCTCCTCTCTTGCTGCTCCTCTGACAAAGCTAACTCAAAAGCATGCCAGGTTTGAGTGGTCAGATCAGTGTGAGCAATCCTTCTCTGAATTGAAGCAACGGTTGTGTTCATCGCCAGTGTTAGCTCTTCCTTTTGAGGGTTTGGATTTTTCTGTGTACACCGACGCTTCCGAAGTGGGTCTGGGTGGTGTTCTGATGCAGGAGGACCGTGTTATTGCCTATGGGTCGAGGCAGTTGAAGATCCATGAGCGCAATTATCCCACTCACGATTTGGAGTTTGCCGCGGTGGTTTTTGCCTTGAAGTTGTGGCGTCATTACCTCTATGGGGTGAAGTGCCTCTTTTACACCGATAACCAGAGCTTAAAGTACATTTTCGTTCAGAAGGACCTCAATCTTTGGCAGAGGCGATGGCTTGATTTTGTAGCGGATTATGACTTGCAGATCACTTATGTGCCCGGTAAAGCCAATTCAGTGGCAGATGCGCTGAGCCGACATGCTACGGCTGCCGCCTGCACCCCTATGTCAGCATCCCTTGCAGCCTTGATAGATGACCTCAACCGGATGGACATATCCATCACACCTGAGGGTCACGGAGGAGTTTCCGTTCCGTTGTGGGTAGAGCAGGTGAAGGATTTGCAGCCATCTGATCCAGAACTCCAGCGTATCCATCGGCAGGTGGAACTTGGTACTCTCCCAGATTTCTCCATCACTGATGATATCCTGCGATTCCGAGGTCGCCTTTGCATCCCTGCTGTTCCTGAGCTACTGGATAGCATTTGCGGGAAGCTCATGAGTCCCGCACCTCTGGTCACCCCGGCAATAATAAGATGTACCATGATTTGAAGCAGATCGTGTGGTGGCCTGGTATGAAAAATTATATTGCTCGTTTCATCTCCCGATGCCTGACATGCCAGAAGGTGAAAGCCCAGCGTCAGCGTCCGGGTGGTCTTTTGCAGCCTCTGCCTATCCTAGAGTGGAAATGGGAAGACATCTCTATGGATTTCATCACTGGACTGCCCTGTACTCCGAGAGGTCATGATGCGATTTGGGTTATTGTGGACCGTTGATTAAAGTAGCTCACTTCATCTCGTACAAGGAAGGTCATCCCACCGAGAAGATGGCTCGGATCTATGTTTCTGAGATAGTTAGACTTCATGGGATCCCCCTGCGGATTGTGTCTGATCGTGACTTGAGATTTGTATCGCATTTCTGGAAGGGATTCCAGCAAGCTCTGGGCACTGAGCTCAACCTGAGCACCACTTACCATCCGACTACTGATGGCCAGACCGAAAGAGTGAATCAGATTCTTGAAGACATGCTTCGGTGTTATATTTTGGACTATAAGGGAGCTTGGGATGAGCACTTGTCATTGGTTGAATTCGCCTACAACAACAGCTATCAGGAGAGCCTCAAGATGGCCCCCTTCGAGGCGTTGTATGGGCGTCGTTGTAGGACCCCTCTCTACTGGTCAGAAGTTGGTGAAAAAGTTGTGTTGGGTCCTGAGCTACTTCAGGAAATGGAAGAGGCCACCAAGAAGACTCGTCTTCAGCTTAGCCGTGCCGTCGAGAGGCAGAGGAAGTATGCTAATCAGCGTCGCCGTCCGTTGGAGTTTGCGGTGGGTGATCGTGTGTTCTTGAAGGTTTCTCCTACTCCTAGGGTGAAGCGTTTCGGTTGCCACCATAAGCTCAGCCCGAGATTCGTGGGACCGTATGTTATTTCAGAGCGGGTTGGAGGATCTGCTTACCGCCTGGAGCTACCTGATTCCTTGGCCAGTGTTCATGATGTCTTCCACGTCAGCCAGCTTCGGAAGTATATTCATGATCCTACCCGCGTCATTGAGGAAGTTCCAGTGATTCCTGAAGCTAATCTGTCCTATCCAGTCGAACCTGCTAAGATCGTGGAGTATCAAGAGCGCAAGCTTCGAAAGAGAACCATTCCTATGGTGAAGCTACTTTGGATGCATGGCAAGTCTGAGGAGTTCACTTGGGAGCTCGAAGCTGACATGCGTAGCAAGTATCCGCATCTTTTCTCCTGATCCTGGTATGCCTCCGTTCGTGTTCTTTTCTCTTTTACTTTTATCACAGTTAGTTTCCATGCCTTAATTTGCAAACCTTGTCGGTATAAAGGGCATCTGAATCTTCGTCATATTAGCCCCGGCTAGGAAATCATCAGAAGTTTCGGGACGAAACTTTCTAAGTAGGGGAGAATGTAACATCCATAAATTAATTCAATTAGATATAAAGAGGCTATCCGCACCCCCCCCCCCCCCCCCGATTTAACCCGGTCCAGTTCCCCAGTTTTAAAATCCCGCAAGCCGCACATAGAGTTCCCGTCTCCAGCTCTCGATCCCGCACTCGCACCGCTCTCCCGTCTCTCGCTCCCGCACGACTCGGCGACGCCGCCGACGCCTCCTGCACTTCCACCTACGCCTTCTCCTTCCCCTCTAGCCGACGGCAACGACGGGAGAGTCTCCTCCCTCTTCTTCTTCTCCTCCGACTGATAGGGGTAAGAAAACCCAAAGTTCCTATTATTTCGGTTTCGAAACCGTGATTCTAAACTATCCTCCCTCGTCTTTCTCATTTTTTCAAGTATAGGTTGCCCCGTCCCTCTCCCGTTGTGCATTTCAGCGGTGGTTTTTGCGAGGAACATCTAGGGTTTGCTCGGATCCGCCCAATTTGGACTTCTTGAGGCCCGATCTAGCCTCCGTGGGTAAGAACTTCTCCTTTCCTACGATTTCAGAATTTTTGCCCTAGCGTTCGTGTAATTTTTGCTTTCCAATCGACGTAAAATTCGTCGATCCCTCTTGGGGGGGGGGGGGGGGGGGTTGTTTACTCGACTAACCCTAAGTTTTATTCGGTTTGCGGTGCCGTTCAACGCATGTAGCGGTGGAATCGCTCAAGGCTCTCTCCAAATTAAGGTTCCCGGATCCAACCGCCGCCAAAACCCTTGGATCTCTTGTGGTAACCACTTCTCCCCTCTTTGCCGAGGGAGGTAAATTTTCCTTAACTCGCCCCCCTTGAATTAAGTACGCAACAGAAACACTTGTGTACGTTAGGAGTATCATTGAAACAAATATTTTATTTGAATGCATCCCGAACAGGTTCTGCTAGAGTTTAGACCTTGCCTCTTGGCCGCCGCCTTCAAGCTCGGTTTTCCCTTAAGGCAAGTAGAGAAAACTCTCTCGCTTGCAAACAAGTTTTATTTAAGTCACACTGGTACCGTACTAGCCCCCACTTGAATTTATTACTTGCAGATAAGTAAGCTCATTAGACGTCATAGGCAAACAATGAAAGGGAATGTGTCGTTTGATGTGACACCGGAAAAATGAGTTCACGCTCGAATGGTAACAGAAACCAATAAGGGAATCTTGTAAGCAGCGGTAGCTTAAGCCTTGCATCTACTCCCATGCTAGAATCTTGTACATCAAATGACGACACACACGCCTTTCATTGATTTCTGCTTATACATTTGTGTTTAGGCTAAACTCCGGAGTAGGCTAAAAATTTACTAAAGAATCTCAGTTAGTCTCTGACATACTTTACTGCTATGCTTGTTTCCCAGTTTACTTGTTCATTTTATTAACTTGAATCTCTGTTATTGATCTTGTTCTGAGGCTTTTCCTTCTGTTTGGATTTGCCTTAGGGTTTGTGACTACGCCGCCTACTTCCTGAGCTGTTCCTCGCCCAGCTCCCGTCTGTCGGAGGTTTACTTTTTTGTAGTTGCTGCATCAGGTCCTTTGTATCTTGTTTCTTTTACTTTTGGATTTGTCTTTCCTGTACTAGTTATTTTCGGGCATTTTCCTTGTATCGTGGACAACTCTTAGGATGGTACAGATGTATTTCAACATTATATAAATGTTCATTTTGTTTCTGCGGTTTATTAGCATCTACTTTTACATCATAATTATAGCATGAGAATTGATCAAAGTGCATGAGCATCACTTTTAATTCAAGCTTCCGCATAATAAATCAAAATGGTATTGTTTTTTTTCAAGATCTAATTATTTTCTACAGATATTTTGGAATTACAGCTCCCGCCTGGCAGACATGGTTCCTCTTTGCCCATGTCTGCGGCATCACGACCCGCCCATAGTGCACTCTGATAATTGTTATGAGACGGGTCGTGACAATCTATAGAAATTAATTTAGAGAGATAAATAACTCTAAATGACTTGAAATTTGGGGCATGCATACTCATGCCCTAAAGTACCCCATGCCAAAAATTGGGGATTTTTGGAAACAATGTTTCTAAGGTTTTGACTTGGTTTCAACATTTCATTTTTCTTATATGGCCTAGATCCAGGGTTATATTGGTCCAAATCCACTCAAATTTTCTCTGGATGGTAGACCAGGCCAAACATAGTCTATGTTAGAAGATTAAGGCCATTTGGACAACTACATCTTGGGCTAACCCACTTGCATGTCTTGACATGGTGAAGGTGTGGTGTGCATATAACCCAAATGGGTTTTATGTGACCATAGCTCTTTTGACTTGGTTTTAGTCTCTGAAATTTTAGCCACACCTTTATGATGATTTAATACATCACGTAACCAAAAATTAGAATTTTTGGTGCACATTTTTCTAAAGTTTTTGTAGAAATTAAATAAATTATGTATGGTGCATATTATAGGTTATTTTGACTCAAACCACTCCAAATCTTCTTTGGGAGGCTGGTTATGAGTATATTAGTCACTGGTGAAATTCTTGGCTCAATTGGATCCTTGCATATGATTAGATCCATGTTTTAATGAGCCATAGAAAAATCTTCATTTAGGTCACACTAAAAGTTGTCTTTGCCCTAGTGGAATAGACATTTTGTACTCAAATTTTGAGGCCCTTAGAGGCCTTAAAATGAAAAGTAGGCTTAGACAACTCTTGTAGACCTTTGTGTCTACTACCTGTAGAAAGTAAGATCACATCATTTGGAGCCCTACAACTCTCTGTATGGAAGATTTAGTAAGGCTGGTCCTAGTGAAGGACAGACCTTAAATTGTGAATAACTTATGTATAGTAGATGGTATGAGGCTAAAAAAAAATTAACCATGTGTGAATGCACCTTAGATCTACTATGTGCCCAAAAATTAGAATTTTCGGGGCACATTTTTCTAACGTTTTTGTAGAAATTAAATAAATCATGTATGGTGCATATTATAGGTTATTTTGACTCAAACCACTCCAAATCTCCTTTGGGAGGTTGGTTATGAGTATATTAGTCACTGGTGAAATTTTTGGCTCAATTGGATCCTTGCATATGAGTAGATCCATGTTTTAATGAGCCATAGAAAAGACCTTCATTTAGGTCACACTAAATGTTTTCTTTGCCCTAGTGAAATAGACATTTTGTACTCAAATTTTGAGGCCCTTAGAGGCCTTAAAATGAAAAGTAGGTAGAGACAACTCTTGTAGGCCTTTGTGTCTACTACCTGTAGAAAGTGAGATCAAATCATTTGGATCCCTACAACTCTCTGCAGGGAAGATTTAGTAAGGCTGGTCCTAGTGAAGGACAGACCTTCAATTGTGAATAACTTTTGTATAGTAGATGGTATGAGGCTAAAAAAATTAACCATGTGTTTATGCACCCTAGATCTACTATGTGCCCAAAAATCAGAACTTTTGGGGCACATTTTTCTAAAGTTTTAGTATAAATTGAATAAATCATATATGGTGTATAGTTTGGGTTATTTGGACTCAAATCACTCCAAATTTCCTTTGGGAGGTTGTTTATGTATGCAATAGCCTCTAGTTAAAATCTTAGGTCATTTAGACTCTTACGAGTAAGCAAATTTAGGTCAAACATGAAACTTGGCAGGACCACCTTTATGGTGTTCATTAAAGGGGTAAAGGACCATCTTTAAGGTGTTCATTCGGGAAGTTAAAGCAATGCTTCGACGGTAGATGGCATGGAGGATCCCCTTGCGGGTGGCCTCAATCCCTACCCCTCCATGGATCACCCTTATCTTGCCCAGTGCCCCGAGTCTACCCAGTCCTCGCACCGATCTTCATCCTCTTCTCTGTCTCCTCTTTATTCTCCTCTTCCTTCTCTTCCATCTCCTAGCAGCAACTGCTCTCCCCGCAGGGTCCCTTCTCCCCTCCCTAACTTCCAAGAATTCGGTGCAGGTGGCTGTCGCATTACCTTCCACCTGATGGAAGTCACAAAAAGGACACACCTTCATATATATCCCTTCTTTCTCTGCCACTGCCACCACCAACACAGTTCCTTCTCCCTCTCCTTCCTTGGCCAACCGCCATCGCATGCTGAGGTTGAGGATGCACTGGCCTCGGGCCCGGGCGCCATCCTGGGGGGTCAATGCGCCCTTGCCCTCCCTGGAAGATTCCGCCTCCCTGAAAATAACCTCTTCCTTGGCCATAAGGGGGCCCTCCTGCTGGCCTCCAGACCGGTTGGTTGGCCGGTGGTTGGAATCTCGACCCCGGTTCCCGCCCTCCCGGAGGTCCTTAGAAACCTTGCTTTCTTGACTCCACCCTCTTCTTCAACTCCGGCTGTCGAACTTCTCCCGACTTCTCCCCGCCTTTCGTCCACTTGGTCAGCATGGCCACGAACTCCTGATTTGTCACCCCGCACTCAATCTCTCGCCCTGCTCGCTTCATCAACTCATCAAAAGATAGAGGAGGCTCTCGGGCCAACCCTATTCAGAACAACCCTTGTCGCAAACCGATGGTGAGAGCAAGCTGCAAGGTATGCACGGGTACCTCATTGACGAGAAGGACCTCTTCTTGGAACTAATCTACATAACTTCCCAGCGACTCTGTTGGGAAAAACCTTTGTGATTTATCTAACAAATTACTTAAAGTGATTTCATCTGTTAGGTTATATTACCCACATTGTATAGAAAGGGTAAAATGGTCGTTAGATGTCCTAGGATGTCACACCCACCTTAGAGTGTCAAGACCAGGTCAAGATAAGCACAAATTTAGTTAAGTTAAAACTTGCATCGAATAGAAGTCGACGCAACTTCGACTAGATGTCGACGCAACTCTGACTGTAAGTCGAAGCAATTCAATCTGCATGTCGAAGTATCAAGTCAAGTCGACGCAACTTCGAAAGGAACCCGATGTAGAAGGAAGAGCACGTCGAAGCCATCTTAGAAGTCGACGCAACTTCGACTTCAACTCGATGCAGAAGATAAAGTTCAAGTCCAAGTCTTCAACTCGACGGATACATCGATAAGGAGTCGACGCAACATCGACATCTGAGTTCAGCCAGAGCTAAGAAGGAATTTGAAGCTACTTCGATAAGAACAAAGAGGTGCGTCGATATGACAAATGATGAAGTCAACGCAGCGTCGAATATAGACAGAAATAGAAGTTTCTCTACTGTCCCTTCTAATATCTTTTCATAAGGTATACAAAGTTGAAGATTGTTCCCCAACGACTCGTTTATTGCCAAGAATGGAATGGAGAATTCTAGTAATAAGGTAAAGACATTCTTGGAAGTTTATTTAAAACAGATGGACGTGTCGAGAACAAAAATAGAAGGCAACATCAATTGTCCAATGGACATTCCTTCTAAGGACAACCCAGAAGAAGAAAGAAATTCAAATGCAAATGATAGAGAATAAGAATGCTGAGAGGGGAAGAAAAAGATAACGAACTGATTATTATTCTGTCTGTCAAAATAGTGTTTCTCCTTCTTCCTCCTTCATCCCTAAGAAAGAAAAGAAGAACATCTCTCTTTGCACAACAAAATAACAACACAGCTGCTTCATCTTCCTCATCACATAGCAACAAGACAACAAAAGGGTAGAGAATCAGTATCAATCTCATAACCCTTGCAATCATCACAATCATAAGCAAAGGTTCATTACATTCAGATCATGTGATAAACAGAAGCTACAACATTCAAGAAACAACTTCTGAAGAATTCTGAAAGCAGATTCAATTCTCCTCTTTCTTTCTTCTTCTACATTCACCTACTATAAAAAGAGTTGTAAGAATCCTTCTTTCAAAGGATTCCGTGGTTCTAAGAGTGTCCTTATCAAAAGACTCAGTGGTTCTAAGAGTCTCCTTATCAAAAGACTCAGTGATTCTGAAAGTCTCCTTTGTTGGATCGATAGGCGCTCTTAGAGGGGGGGGGGGTGAATAAGGGAATAAAATTCTTTTTATAATTTTATGAAAATTACTAAATTGTTTTATAATAGGAGAAGGCAAACTAACAATTTAGCTAAATTAAGAGAATATCATAATATCCAAGTTTAGAAGCAAGTACTAAATTGTTTTATGATGAAAGATATTGAAATAAATAATTTAGATAAAGTAATTAGAATTGAAAACTTAGTAACCAATATTTTAGAGATTATGCCAAAGGAGAGAAATCAAGTAAACACAAATAGAGACATGATTGTATTTATATAAAAAGGTGTTTACATAAATTTGATTTCAATATCTCTAGAAATCAGAGGCGTACAAAAGTAAATATTTTTTTCTTTTCTATACTGACTTGTATCCCCAAAAACCGGTTGGCTTTAGCCAATCCTTCCCCAGATATGGCCTCAAGCCGCTCTAGCCAATCCTTCCCCAAAAATGGCCTCGATCACCCCCTAGATCTAATCTCCTAGGCCTAGTCGCCAACTCACGCGGCGAATTACTCCCTAAGCCGCGCAAGGACCTAGTCGCCAACATAAGGCAAATTCTCTAAACAGTTACAAAAATATATGGAATGAAAATAAAGATAACAATAATAAAAACTCCCTATATGAGATCTTCTGAAGTTGGAGATGAAGGATCGTTGTAGTATGAGCGAGGTCGAAGAGATCGTCCTTCGGATGTAGTGTGACATAGTCCTCCTCCAGAATTCTCCTTAAGCTTTTTGTAGGAGATCCATCTTCGGCAGCATAGCAGCAGTAGAATTATGGCACGAGCAATCTCTCTAGGATGGATAGCCAAAATGAGAAAAAATCTCCAATGTATATAACTTCTCACTAGCGCCTGCGTAGCTCCTAGCGCCCGTGGTAGCAATCGTGTAGAAGCGGTTACGAAACCGTCGTAGTGTGGCGCTGTGCACGAACTCGAGCTAGCGCCAGGCAGTAGCGCTAGCGCTGGTGGTAGCGCTAGCTCCAGGCGGTATCTCTAGCGTTGGCGGTAGTGTTCCTTTCAGAAAGTTGATTTCAGCTGCTTTCTACCTGTGGAGTATTGCACCTATAGTTTCTGCACACTATAAACACACGGTAAGAAAGATCAAATACAATATGGGATTAGTTATTCTCAAACAAAGGGATGTGACACATATGTCCAACAATCTCCCCCTTTTGATAATAACAAATCCTCTTAGCAAGAAATCAACAAAGGTGTTTATGGTATATGATAAAAGTGCATACTCCCCCTATCTTAAGAATAGTGCATACTCCCCCTATCTTAATGCTCCTCCTACATAAATGCAATTTATGTTTTATTCCCCCTAAATTACAAGAATTAGTGTCCCTTAATCTTCTAGATTTCTCCACTAGATTTCTTCAATTTAATCTCCCCCTTTTGGTATTATCAAAAGAAGGTGGGGTGAGGGTAGTAAGGAGGCACTCTTTATAAATGATAAAATATGATCGAGCTTTTGTAATATAGATAATGATAAAGAGTTTAAGCATAGTATATATAAGAGATTTCAAATAAAAAGATAAGAGTTGTAAGCAAGCGGAAGATTATAAGAAAGATCTTTTTGTAAGCATGAAAAACATAAGTAGAAATATGAGTTTAAGTTCAAAATTGAAATATGTATTAATTTTTTTGAAATCTCAAAGTTTTTCATAAAGATACCAAGCATGAAATGAACATATCAAAAAGAGATTATACTATAATGTTACTTAATTTTAAGTTTAAGAGATACCAAAAACATTGTAGAGATCATGCTAGGTTATCTAGTGCATTTCTTATATAAAGAGTAGTATAGATAAAGCATTAGAATCCAATACTCATGAGAAGAAGTGTTATGAAATATAATGAAGTGCACATAAGTGTATTTTGAGCAATGTTAACAAATGATTTAAATCACAAAATACAAGACATATGTAGAGTAAAGTGCACAATAAAACACAAGTATATTACTTCACACACTTTTAATGCACATAATTTTTAACAAAGTGGTGTAATAACCAAGGTTTGCACAAGACACTTTACTATTCTTTCCAATGTGCTCAACCTCACAATGCTTATGCAGACTTATCAGGAGGTTCAAGTAGTGCTTGGTGGAGTTATATTCGTCTATTTTTTGTTCACTTTTGTGAGATAACATTCTCCGAATACACTTATTTTGCAAAGCCAACATAATTAAAATTTTAAACCACTTTTCTTAATTTTTAAGTGCAATTCAAATGTAGTGTAGATAATAAACTTATGCAAATTTTAATTCATTGTACAATTAGAATACACAAGCAAACATTTTTAGATATAAACACACATGTACATTACCAAACATAAGTGAGTGTAAAAGTATCATTATCAATCACAATACATTTACTCATACTTAGAGGCATGATAAGCTTGGTTCTACACATATTTTTAAGTACAATTGATGCACTTTAAATAGATATATCAAAGCATGATAAGCAAAACAATGTTCATAGTAATATGAAGAAATAAGTTTTAACATTATAGATAATTCTAAATAATAGAATTCATATATGCTTGATATTAACAATAAAGATCATACAGTTTTTTTTTTGTTTTGAAATTTTTTAATGAAAGAAAAAAATAGAAAACCACAAAAACATATTTTTGTATTTTTGAATTTTGATATTTTGTAGTTGATTTTTCATAATATAAATAATACAAAAATAACAAAAGTCAGAAATACAAAAACTAAGTAGTATATATAAAATAACATATTTTTATTGTTTTTTAGAAATTTTGAAAAACAGAAAAATCACAAACCCCGCTAGTGCTAGTGCGGGAAATAGTACGTGATTTTTTGAGAAATTGAAATTTTCAATTTTTGATTTTGATTAAGTGTCCTTAGAGTAGTGTCATACAGAAATTTCAGAATTTTTGGAGATCTCTAGGTGGATCAAATTTGCATGAAACTTTGGCTTTTTCAAACACTTGAGTTTTACAAAATCATTTAAGCACAAAAATAAATAAATTATGCAAAACACAAGAGGACATATTTTGAACAACCCAAAATATGCATGATTTAAGTGATAAGTAAATAAAAAGTTCATGCAGTGAGTAATATAAGTATGTCCTAAGATTAAAAACTACCCAGACTAAATGTCTACACCTTAGCCCCGTACTAAGTGATGGATGGGAACGAGGAGCTGCACACATGCTGTAGGTTGGGGTGTTAATACCATCTGCACACACTAGAGAATGCTCAATGATAAGTAGTATTTTTATAACTTTTAATAGAAAATTTTGTAAATATTTAATATGAATTTTTCTTTTTATGGATATTTTAGGTTATAAGTAGTTCTTTTTGTAATTTTGATTCTAACTTAGTTTAATTTCAATTTTTGCAGAATTTTGGGACAAATCAGGAAAAATGGCATGTCACGCCCTCGGTCACGCCCGTGACCAAGGGCGTGTAGCCTGAAGATCAGTCCAGAATCGATGCCACGCTGTTTGAACCAGTCCACACCAAGTCACGCCCCAGGTCACTCCCGTGACCGGGGGCGTGTAATCTTAGAATCTTCCACGTAGAGCCACCGTCGAGACATGGAGCTGCAGTCGAGAAGTCAACTTGAGTCACGCCCGTGACCCACATGTCACGGTCGTGACTTGCCCGCGTGATCTCTGCTTCGCCGCCGCGCCAAATTCCAGCCCACGCCGCATTTAATGCAGCCGTCCAAAGTCACGGACGTGACCCGACATGTCATGCCCGTGACATGTCACTTTTCGCCGCGCCGAATTCGAGCCCACGCCGCTGTCGGATCTAATGTGAATAGTGCAGTCACGCCCTTGGTCACGCCCGTGACCGAGGGCGTGTAATCTAAAATTTTTTCCTATAAATTTAGAGGTTCTCCTTGAGACCAGGGTTCAGAATTTTGGAGTGAGGGAGGTGCTGTTGGAGCCAATCTTGAGTATTTTTCACTTTCATGTTCATGTTCATGTGTCTTAACTTTCATGCTCTCTTCCTTTTCTCATGCAATGTACTAGCTTCCTTTCAATGCAATAGTTTAGTTTAAGCTTGTAACTTGTTTTTCCTAGCTTGCAATCTCTTCTCTTAAGACTTGTAATAGTTTTCATTTAAATAAAAATTAGTTGTTCTCTTTGTTTTGTCTCCTCCTTACTTAGTTAAATTTTCTTATTATGCATTTTTATTTTTCTTCCTCTTTCCCCTCCACCATGATTAACTAATCCTCATTAGTACTCGATCAAAATGATCCGAGGATGAGTTAGACAAGTTATGATTTTCTAAAGTTTTTCTTTTTCCGTTTTTATAAACACTTGAATTACCCTTGATTTTTAATTAGTGAGGCCATATTTTTGATATATGGTTTTCGCTTATGTTTTCATACTTAGTTAGCCGAGAGGCTCAAAGTATGAATCGATCACTCAAGGGTAAAGAGAGTTGCACGCACTCCTCGAGAGAGGATGACGTAAATCTCCCAGATTGGAGTCAAATCCAATAGCGGGATTCACTTCGTAAAGCAAGTTTTAGGTAATCGATTATAGGACGAGAGTCCGGTTGATTTGTCCTAAACTTAGTTGGGCATTAACCTCGAGAGAGGCATGTTCGAGCTTCGGGAACCTCCACGGTCAAGTAGTTCAATTTAAACGGAATTAGATTTAATCTCTTTTCACTTGTCTTTTCTCACTCCAAGGTGACTTTTGATTGAGTACTAGCTTCTTCTATCATCATCTAAACTCTAAATTTAGCTTGCAATTTCTTTTTTTCTAGCCAAGTAATTAAAACCCCAAAAATATCGTTACATAAGATAATAGCGACTTTCCTCAAAGTAGAAGTAATCAACGCGCCCCGTGGAATACGACCTTGATATTTCTTAATATCCTATACTATTGACGATAAGGTACACTTGCCTTTATCGGAAATAGTTTTGGAGAAAATCTCAAACCTTCGCTTAATTTCAAAACCGAGAAATCTATATCAAGTTTTTGGCGCCGTTGCCGGGGACTTTTGCGTAGATATTTTGAAACAAGGATAGCTATTAATTTTATCATGTTGTTTTTATTTTAGTTTTTCTATTTTTGAAAATCTTAAGGGTGAAATTAAAATCTTAGAAAGGGACGTTTGGGGTGTCATCCCATCTCACCTCCTAGTACCTTGCAAACCCTTCACCGGGTAGATCTTGGGAAGTCCAAGACTAACTTAATCTGCCTAAAAGAACAAAAAAAATATTCTCTCTTTTTCTTCTTCCTTCCTTCTCTTTTTAGTGTATGACCCATGGTAGCACTTCGATTCTTCCTTTTGATCCGGAAATCGAGCGAACCCTTTTGAGGCACCGCCGTTCTCGTGATCAAGGAAATCAAGTAGAATCCGAAGAGTCGATCGGGGACACTAACGCAGCGAACATGGATCATAATCTTAATCCTCCTAATCTTAACGAGCCAAATCATAATGAGGACGCGCAACGGACCATGTCCTATTATGCGCGGCCGAATTTAGAAGGCACACAATCGAGTATTGTTCACCCCACGGTGGCGAACAATAATTTCGAGATCAAGTCCAGCATCATACAAATGGTGCAACAATCGGTGACCTTTGATGGTCAACCGGACGAGGATCCAAACTCACATATTTCTTACTTTCTTGAAATTTGCGACACATTTAAGATCAATGGCGTCACCGATGACGCCATTCGATTACGTCTTTTTCCTTTTTCTTTGCGGTCTAAGGCCAAGCAGTGGATGGGCTCCCTACCAAGGGGATCCATCACTACATGGGCCGAGATGGCGGAAAAATTTCTCAATAAATATTTCCCGCCTTCAAAGACCGCTAAATTGCGCACGGATATTGCGTCGTTCATGCAAATCGACTCGGAGACTCTCTATGACACATGGGAGCGCTTCAAGGAGCTTTTGCGCTGATGCCCTCACCACGCACTTGCCACTTGGCAACAAGTGCAAATATTTTATAATGGCTTAAATCTCCAAACGAGGCAAATGATTGATGCGGCCGCCGGAGGGACATTAAATAATAAAACCCCGATCGCCGCTCAAGACCTTTTCGAAGAGATGGCCACAAATGCGTACCAATGGAACATGCCCCGAGCGCGGCCTAATAAGCCGACCGGAATTTTTGAAATAGACGCTAACGCAAATTTGGCTTTACAAGTTGAGCGCTTAACAAAGCAAGTGGCGGAGATGTCTGCTTCCTCCGCCACTCCTCCTTGGGCTAATAATGTTTTACTTGAAGAGCAAGTTGATTACATGGGAAATCCGCCTCGGCCTTCCTATAACCCGAACACCGCTCCGTATAATAACACCTACAATGCGGGTTATAGGAATCATCCGAATTTCTCATGGAGCAATCAAGGAAATGCTCAGCGTCCCTTAAATTTAAATCAACCTCCAAATCAACTTCTTAATTTAACTCCCCCTCCAAATTTTAATCCACCCGGTTTTCCACCGCAACAGCAAAAGCCCTCTCCGCTTGAAGAGGTTTTTGCAAAATATGTTGCTACAAATGAAGCGAACATCAGGAACCTCACCGGATCGATCAAAAATTTGGAGAACCAAGTGGGCCAGCTAGCAAAGATAATCTCCGAGCGCCAGCAAGGAGCCCTTCCGGGAAACACGGAGCCAAACCCAAGGGAGAGCGCAAATGCGATTACACTCCGAAGCGGGAAGGAGGTGGTTTCAAAACAGGACGAACCCATGGTAACTTCCTCCCCTCCTCCTCCTCCTATTTTATCTTCGAATTTACCTGCTACGTTAGCTCCGCGTGCTTCTACTTCTAATATTCCGTATCCATCTAAGTTTAAAAGCGAGAGCGCCGAAAAGAATTATAAAAAGTTTTTAGATATTTTAAAGCAAATTCACATTAATGTACCCTTCTGCGCGGCTATCTCTCAAATGCCTAAATATGTGAAATATCTTAAGGAGTTGCTCTCCAATAAGAAAAAATTAGAAGATATTTCGCATATTTCTTTGAACGCAGAATGCTCCGCGGTTGTACTCAACAAATTGCCTAGAAAAGTGAATGACCCGGGACGGTTCTCCATCCCGTGTTTATTTGGCAATTCGTTAGTAAAACACGCTTTAGCAGATCTGGGAGCAAGTATCAATCTCATGCCTTTTTCACTATTTAAGAAGCTAGGTCTAGGAAATCCAAGCCCCACTCGAATGAGTATTCAATTAGCGGATCGCTCTTTAAAATATCCGGTAGGAATAGTGGAGGACGTGCTCGTCAAGGTCGACAAGTTCATCTTCCCGGTGGACTTTGTCATTCTTGACATCGAAGAGGATGCCGAAGTACCCCTCATACTCGGCGGCCCCTTCCTTGCCACCTCCCGCGCCATTATTGACGTAAGTAACGGAAAGCTCCTCCTTCGGGTTGGAGACGATGAAGTTTCTTTCGGCATAAATTCCTCGATGCGGAACACATTAGAAAATGACGATTCGTGTTTTTACCTGGAAGAGTGTTGGGAATTCGATTCACCTCCCGAGTTAGTCTCCACCTCGAGTCACGAGTCCGAGCTTGCCGAACTCTTTTGTCTGGAAGAAGAAGAAGTCACTCGTTTCACACCACCCGAACCACTATTTTTAGAAAAATTGAAAATCAAAACTTCTTATGAAGAACCACCCGTTTTAAAACTAAAGCAACTCCCCCCTCACCTTAAGTATTTATTTTTAGAAAAAGAGTCGAAGCTACCCGTCATCGTTTCATCCGAACTTAGCAACTCAGAAATTTCTGAGTTAGCTACTGTCTTAAGAAAGCACCGCCACGCAATTGTGTGGCAAATTTCGGATATTAAGGGTATAAACCCTTCCTTCTGCACTCATAAAATCTTTCTCGAAGATAATTCCTGAAATTCGGTCCAGCCTCAACGGCGGCTAAACCCTAACATGAAAGAAGTCGTTAAGGCCGAAGTGATCAAACTATTGGATGCGGGAATTATCTACCCGATATCGGATAGTACTTGGGTTAGCCCAGTACAAGTCGTACCGAAGAAAGGTGGCGTTATGGTAGTAGCTAACGAGAATAACGAGTTGATCCCAACTCATACTATTACGGGTTGGCAGATGTGCATCGATTACCGAAAACTAAATGATGCCACCCGTAAGGATCACTTCCCTCTACCGTTTATTGATCAAATCTTAGAGCGCCTTTCAGGTCACTCCAACTACTGTTTTCTCGATGGTTTGTCGGGATATTTTTAAATCCAAATTTCGCCCGATGACCAAGAGAAAACCACTTTCACTTGTCCCTTTGGCACCTTCGCTTATCGAAGGATGCCATTTGGTCTTTGTAACGCGCCAGCTACATTTCAAAGATGTATGCTGGCGATATTTGACGAGTTAGTAGAGGAGGTGATGGAAGTGTTTATGGATGACTTTTCCGTATTCGGAAACTCATTTAAAAATTGTTTAAAAAATCTTGAGCGTGTGTTGCAGCGATGCGAGGAAACAAATTTAGCACTTAATTGGGAGAAATGCCATTTTATGGTCAAGGAAGGATTAGTCCTTGGTCATAAAATTTCGGGCATGGGGATCGAGGTCGATAGGGCCAAGATTGAAGTGATTGAAAAACTTCCCCCTCCAACAAACGTAAAAGCTATTCGTAGTTTCCTAGGGCACGCAGGGTTCTATCGGCGCTTTATACAAAATTTTTCCAAAATCACAAAGCCGTTAACCCATCTTCTTGAAAAGGAATCCTCATTTATTTTTAGCGATGAATGCCATTTGGCCTTTAAACTTATCAAAGAAAAACTTATAAACTCCCCGATTCTAGTCGTGCCGGATTGGTCGCTCCCTTTTGAAATCATGTGCGACGCGAGTGACATTGCGGTTGGTGCCGTTTTAGGCCAACGGGTGAGTAAGTATTTCCACCCTATTTATTATGCGAGCAAAACACTCACGTCGGCACAAGCGAATTACACCACTACCGAAAAAGAGCTTCTAGCGATCGTTTTTGCCTTCGATAAGTTTAGGTCATACATCACCCTCTCGAAAGTTATCGTCTTCACGGATCACTCCGCACTTAGGTATCTTTTAAGCAAATCGGACGCCAAGCCTCGTCTGTTGCGATGGATCCTCCTCTTGCAGGAGTTTGACTTAGAGATCCAAGACAAAAGAGGAGCCGAAAACTTGGCGGCCGATCATCTTTCTCGTCTAGAAAACCCCGCCTCGGAAGTATTGATAGAATCTGACATCGATGATAAATTTCCCGAAGAGCGCCTCCTCGCTCTCGAAAATATTAATTCATCGTCTACCCCCTGGTTTGCAGATCTGGCTAACTATTTAGTAGTCCGTGTCCTGCCGAAAGAATTCTCGAGTCAGCAAAAGAAGAAATTTTTTTCTGATTTAAAGAACTACTTTTGGGAGGACCCCTTTTTATTCCGTGTATGCGCAGACCAAGTGGTGAGATGATGCGTCTCGAGTGAGGAGGGTCTTAAAATTTACGACATTGTCATGAGGGACCATCCTGTGGTCATTATCATTCAAACCGAACCGCGAGGAAGGCGCTGGAAGCGGGCTTTTATTGGCCCTCGCTCTTCAAAGATGCTCACACCCTTGTGAGTACTTGCGACAGCTGCCAGCGGTCGGGGAACATCTCTCACCGGGATGAGATGCCCCAAAATATTTTCTTAGAATGCGAAATTTTCGATCTTTGGGGCATTGATTTCGTTGGTCCTCTCCCTCCTTCGTTTTCAAATAAGTATATTCTAGTAGCGGTCGACTACGTGTCGAGGTGGGAGGAAGTGCAAGCTCTCCCCACCAACGATGCGCGAGTCGTCGTTAACTTTTTAAAAAAATTATTCTCTCGATTTGGCACTCCGCGCGCTATTGTGAGTGATCGGGGCACCCATTTTTGCAATACTCAATTCACAAAAATCTTAGCAAAATATGGTGTCACACACAAATTATCCACTGCATATCACCCACAAACGAGCGGCCAAGTTGAAGTTGTTAATCGAGAATTAAAACGGATCTTAGAAAAAACGGTTTCTATTAATCGGAAGGATTGGGCAATAAAGCTCGATGACGCGCTATGGGCCTATCGAACAGCATACAAGTCCGTTATCGGTTGTACACCATATCGAATGGTCTATGGCAAGGCTTGCCACCTCCCGGTTGAATTAGAACACCGCGCATTTTGGGCGCTTAAATTTTTAAATCTTGATTCTACTTTAGCGGGCGAACAAAGAAAATTTCAAATGAACGAATTGGATGAGTGGAGAGTGAATGCGTATGAGAGTAACAAATTATATAAGGAGCGAACAAAGTTTTATCACGACAAACATATAAAATTTCCAAAAACTTTTTCGTCAGGCGATCTTGTCCTCCTTTATAATTCTCGTCTTCGCCTTTTTCCGGGAAAGCTGAAATCTCGATGGTCCGGACCTTTTATTGTTAAAGAGGTTTGGTCCTATGGGACAATTCTAATTTCCCACCCGGAAAAAGGTTCCTTCAAAGTTAACGGGCACCGCCTTAAATTGTATCTTCCGGGAGACTTACCTAATGACAAGGGTGATGCGATATTTCTTCATAATATAACATGATCGGCAAGTGGGTCAAGCTACGCGACCTTAAACAAAGCACTTTTGGGAGGCACCCCAAGGTTATCTTTTTATTATTTTCTCTTGTTTTTGTTCTTTCTTTAACATCTTTTGTAGGTAATCGCGGCTTCCCGACAAAAGCTTCAAAAAAAAAATTTATCAGGGAAGCTCTTTTTCCTTCTTTCTTTTTCCTTGCATTTCTTTTTACCTGTTCTTACTTCATACTTATTTTTAAACATTGGGGACAATGTTTAACTTTAATTATGGGGGTGTAAATAACCCTTTGTAAATATTTGTAAATAGTTTTAAAAAAGAAAATTTACAAAAAAAAAAATGAAAAATGAACAAAAAGAAAATTTTAATTTTGTTTCTATGTTTTCCTTTATTTAAGCACTTGCAAAAACCAAAAACCCAAAAAAAAAAGTAGAAAACAGAAAAATTTAAATCTTGGAAAGGGACGTTTGGGATTTTATCCCATCACACCTCCTAGTACCTTGCGAACCCTTCACCGGGTAGCCCTTGGGAAGTCCAAGACTTAACAAAAATTGTTAAGTTTTAAAGCTAGTTTCTTTTCTTTGTAAATAGTTTTTAATGACAAAAATTCAAAAAAAAGATAATATAAAAATTCAAAAAAAAATATATTTGAAAAAAACTTAAAAAAAAAAAAAACTTTTATCTTATACCTCTCCTATTTGTTGTTTTTGTGATTTCTTGGAAATCTAGTTGAGAATATTTATAAGCATGTTTAAGTTTTTAATTGGCTAAAATTTTGCTTATCATAGTTTGTTAATTTTAAATTTGAGGTAATCTTGATTTAAGAATCATCTTATGATTTTAAATTGATTAGAGAATTTTGTTAGCATGACTTCTCTTTTTATTTTTAAATGGCTTCATTTTGTAGTAAATTTCCTAAACCTCTTTAGATTTCAATTATATTTTCTTCTAACTTCTTAGATCTTAGGAATTTTAATTTTACTAGAATTTGCTCTCAATATGATTTAAAGCTAGCTAGATTTATTTTCCCCTACCCTACCCCCTTTGATGGCATAAAAAATGTATTAAAAGATCATATGTCATGGGAATAAGAGGATAAAATTCATTATTCCCTAAAACATATACACCCAAAATATTTGAAAAGATTATATGGCATGGAGTAAGAGGATAAAATTCATTACTCCTAAACCATATACATTTTGGGTTTTTATTAGAAGAGAAAAAAAAAAGAAAGAAAGAAAAAAAAAAGAAATTTCATGATAAATTCCATTTCCTCCATTCAAAAATGTCTCTTCTTATGCCAAATTTTATGAAATCCCCCTTTGCCAATTATCATTGTTCTAGTTTTAGTTGAAAATTATGGAGAGAGCAATATTTAGTAATTTACTTTTCCTTAAGTTTCTCTTACGGTAGAGTTCTTATAATTTTAATTTAATTTAGTTTTATAATTTCTACAATTTTGTCAAACTACTTAATTTTCTTGAGAAGTTCTTGCCTAAACATTTTTCCCTCTTTTCAAATCATCATCATAATTTAGGACTTAACTCCCCCTTGAATTTACTCTTAATTTAACTTTTGGTTAAATGAAATTTTAGTTTTAAATTAAAAATTTTTAAGGATGTCTTATAAATTATGTCTCACACTTTTGCTCTGAAATAGCAAAACCTCAAGTAAGGGGGAATTTGATAAGTAGTATTTTTATAACTTTTTAATAGAAAATTTTGTAAATATTTAATATGAATTTTTCTTTTTATGTCAATTTTAGGTTATAAGTAGTTCTTTTTGTAATTTTGATTCTAACTTAGTTTAATTTCAATTTTTGCAGAATTTTGGGACAAATCGGGAAAAATGGCATGTCACGCCCTCGGTCACGCCCGTGACCTAGGGCGTGTAGCCTGAAGATCAGTCCAGAATCGATGCCACGCTGTTTGAACCAGTCCACACCAAGTCACGCCCCAGGTCACGCCTGTGACCCAAAGTCACGCCCGTGACCGGGGGCGTGTAATCTTAGAATATTCCACATAGAGCCGCCGGCGAGACATGGAGCTGCAGTCGAGAAGTCAACTTGAGTCACGCCCGTGACCCACATGTCACGGCCGTGACTTGCCCGCGTGATCTCTGCTTCACCGCCGCGCCAAATTCCAGCCCACGCCGCATTTAATGCAGGCGTCCAAAGTCACGGCCGTGACCCGACATGTCACGCCCGTGACATGTCACTTTTCGCCGCGTCGAATTCGATCCCACGCCGCTGTCGGATCTGATGTGAATAGTGCAATCACGCCCTTGGTCACGCCCGTGATCGAGGCGTGTAATCTGAAATTTTTTCCTATAAATTTAGAGGTTCTCCTTGAGTCCAGGGTTCAGAATTTTGGAGTGAGGGAGGTGCTGTTGGAGCCAATCTTGAGTATTTTTCACTTTCATGTTCATGTTCATGTGTCTTAACTTTCATGCTCTCTTCCTTTTCTCATGCAATGTACTGGCTTCCTTTCAATGCAATAGTTTAGTTTAAGCTTGTAACTTGTTTTTCCTAGCTTGCAATCTCTTCTCTTAAGACTTGTAATAGTTTTCATTTAAATAAAAATTAGTTGTTCTCTTTGTTTTGTCTCCTCCTTACTTAGTTAAATTTTCTTATTATGCATTTTTATTTTTCTTCCTCTTTCCCCTCCACCATGATTAACTAATCCTCATTAGTACTCGAAGGTTAAGGACAAGACATGACTTAGAGGTTAAGTCTCTAATGCATACAACCCTACGCCCCCGCTATTGTGAGATATGAAGTCAAAGGTGAATAATCTTTGGACAACCTATGCTTTTAAACTATGAGTTGATTTATAAACTATGGTTTTTGTTTAAAGTGAAGAACAATATAAAACCGCATAGTTTCTCTATTTTTATGAGATGACGATATGAGATAACTAGCACAATTACTAATATTCAATAAGTGATACTGCTAGTATGATGAGTTTTGGGTTTAATGACACGTCATAAGATTAACATTAATATTGCATGTATTCCAAAATAGAGTTTCAAATTATAGATCTAGAATAAAGTGATGATTTAGTTTGATTTATTCTAATTATTACAAAGTTGATTCTAGAGTCTACATATATGTGAGATACATGCAATCAATGGCAAAGCATATCCAAACATCAAATGTAAAGAAAAACATAATTCAAAATTTTATCATAAAATTCATAATCCCTAGGTGATAGACATTATTGATTTGAGATATTTCTTGATAGAATATGAATTATGATTTATGATTATAGAGAATTTTGCATAAAATATATGTTAAATCATCATGATGTATGTGAATTCTATTCCTTCTAGACTTATGGCAATATGATTTGTTGATTTTCTTTTTAATGAGCAAGTTTGATTTGTAAGTCTAGAAAATGATGATCATTCAATCATATCAAAGACAAAGATCACATATATAAAGTTTTGAATTTTTTTAATAAAATTGCATTCAATAATTGAATTTATTGATCTTTGGTTTTGCATGATAATATATGATTCATGATACAATATTCATATATATTTGAATGATTAATCTATAAACTATGTGTTTGTTGGAATTTTAGTATTCTATTATAATTTCAAATCACAAAGTTATCAGAAATTTGAATAACATTGTAAAAGATAAACCTAGCATATAAATTTAAGCATAAACTAAGATGTGATGCTAGGATAATGATTTGAATGCAATGTTATTATATATGATTTAATGGAGATAATGTTGCATGTAATATGAGAAGATATCAAATTAACTTTCTTTAGACCTAGAAAGGAATGATTAAACTATTGATTTGAACTTAATGATACAAGATAATTCTAAGGTCTAAATACATGCAAACAATAGAGATGCATATCACACACAAAACAAGATATGAAACTATAATACCAATAGCCATCACATATTTCATAATTCCTAAGGTTGATAGAATTAGTTGATTTAAGATAATTCTTGTTAGATCATGAATTATGATATATGATTATAGTGAATTTTAGCATATGATATTAATAGATCATGGTGGTGATTGTATAGTTCATATTCATCCTTTTTAATATGTAGTGACTGCTTGTAAAGTGAATATTATACTGCATATATATAAAAGGACAAAAAATTTGTTTTGGTTATTTTGAATTGTTTTGTAAATTTTCTTTTTGATTTTAATTTGTAGGAATTAGACAAAAAACAAATACAAGGTATCTGAAAATAGAAGATAATGATACTTAACATAGTAAAATAATTTTTCAGAAAATAATAATTAGAGAAATCTGAATTCTTAGGAAAATATGCTACCGCCAGCGTTAGTGATAACGCCTGGCGTTAGCAACACATGGTTTTTTTTATTTACAATTTTGAGTTACAATTTTTTGATTTAAAACACATGATTTTTTTATATTATTTGATTCCGATTTTTCTCGATTATGATTTTCAATATAGGAGCTATTATATGCAACAACAAAAAATAGACAAATATGCAATAAGTTGTGCATTTAATATTTTAGCCTAAGACCCCTAAAAGTCCATTTAAATCCAATTTTGAAAGTAATTTCATTAGTCTTGATAATATCATTTAGCAAATTTAGCATTCAATTTATAATGATAATATAAGACATTTATAGGCAATAGATTTAAAAAGGATAAAACATATAAAAAGTAAAGATAGATCATTTAAAAAAAATTATGAATTTATATTCAATTTAATTCAATTTGATTTGTTAAACATTAGACTTAAAATGTGAAAGTCATATTTCATGATATATAAAGTGATCATAGCATGTTTGTTCAAAAGATAAAAAATAAACAAAAGAAAAAGATAATAAGCATATCATGAAGTAAGGTAATGATATTTTATTTTTTTAATTGTTTCTACTTCATGCATTTGAAAGATACTAAATGATAAGAGATTTAGTTATCCAAACTTGACCTTGTGTAATGGTTCCTTTGGGTACCCAAATATAGCATGATGATTTTTGGGGAGACAAGGATAAATGAGCCCTTTCAATTAAAGTTGATGTGTCATTTTTTAAGGGTCTCCATTCATACCTTGGTTGTTAATCTTTTAAATTCATATTATGATCGATTATGTGACATCTTTATATGATTATAGTTGCTTGAAGAATAATTCATTTGGACTTTATGTTTATTCAAATTATTTTTCAAAATAGATTGATGTTGATAATCATAATGAATTTTATTATATAGATTCTTTGAAAGTTTATAAGAGTGGTTGTCTTTCTTTAGAATTGAAAGTTGAAAGAGTGGGTTACAATATGTTTTAAATGATTGATTCTTATTTTGATGATTTTTATTTCCACTCTTTCTTATAGACATACTCTTATAATGTGAAGGAAAATATTTTATAGTTTGTTTTTCATGAAAAAGAGTTTTTAAATTTGAGTCATGATTGAAAATATATTGAGACTTATAATAGTGACTCTTAAGAATTTTTTGAGGGTCATAATTCTTTTTGAAACAAAACTTCTTTTGAGTTGATGTATGAAAATGGTCCTTTTTAGAAATGATTTTGTAAGTTAATTTATATTTATTCAAAATCTTATGATGAAAACCATTACTAGTAATTAGAACTTTTTCAACAAAAGATTTTAATTGTCTTAACTTACAAGTTAAAGCATCATTTTTAATTATCAATTTTTCATTATGCCTTTTAGAAACTAAGAGCCCTTTTTCAATATCCTTGAATTTTTCTTTTAATAGATTGCAATCTAAACAAGGAGTAAGAATTTTAACTAAAGAGCATGAAAGAGAATTTAACACATCAATATTTGATTCTACTTTATCGTTTGCTTTTAAAGATTTATTTTCTAAAAGTAATTTAGAATTAGCAATTTTCAACTTTAAAATTTTACGTTTAGCAATTTTAAGCATACGAGATGTAGAAATAGAATTTGTTACAAAAAGAGAAGTTTTTGAATTTCTTACATTGTTATGGGATGAGGCAAAATTTGAATCAAGGGTTCCTTTGACATCTTTTTCGCATTCTTCTTCCATAGTTGAATTTCCGTCTTCTCTTTTGCTTGCTGTGTGTCATCATTTGAGTCCAATATTATGACGTTGCATTCTTCTTTCTTAGATAGTTCGTCCTCCAAGCATAAGTCCCCATCGGTTTCTTCTCTTGGATCCATAAGAAATTGCTCTTGTTCATCATCTGTGGAAGGAAGACTATAAGAATTCTCAAGAAATTTCCAAACTTCATAAGCAGTAGGAAGTGTATAATTAAGTTTGAAAAATATTTTGATCTAGTGCACAATATAGACTATTCAGTGATTTGGCATTTAAAAACATTTCATTTTTATTTAAAATACTTGGGGGCATTTTAATTGTAATATTCCAAACTTCAATATCCAAAGATTTAAGAAACTTTTTCATAAGAATTTTCCACCCATTATAATTTCTGCCTTCAAATAAAGGTGGTGCCAAAGATTTTTCATTTATATAAAAGTTTTTCCCACTAGTAGAAGCGAGATCATGAGACGCCATTATTCTCGGTTTTTAAACCGATTTGGAATAACCTAGCTCTGATACCACTTGTTGGATCGATAGGCGCCCTTAGAGGGGGGGGGGGGTGAATAAGGGAATAAAATTCTTTTTATAATTTTATGAAAATTACTAAGTTGTTTTATAATAGGAGAAGGCAAAATAACAATTTAGCTAAATTAAGAGAATATCATAATATCCAAGTTTAGAAGCAAGTACTAAATTGTTTTATGATGAAGAGATTGAAATAAACAATTTAGATAAAGTAATTATAATTGAAAAACTTAGTAACCAATATTGTAGAGATTATGCCAAAGGAGAGAAATCAAGTAAACACAAATAGAGACATGATTGTATTTATATGAAAAGGTATTTACATAAATTTGATTTCAATATCGCTAGAAATTGGTGGCGTACAAAAGTAAATATCTTTTCTTTTTCTATACCGACTTGTACCCCCACAAACCGGTTGACTTTAGGCAATCCTTCCCCGAATATGGCCTCAAGCCGCTCTAGCCAATCCTTCCCCGAAAATGGCCCCGAGCACCCCCTAGATATAATGTCCTAGACCTAGTCGCCAACTCACGCAGCGAATTACTCCTTAAGCCGCGCAAGGACCTAGTCGCCAACACAAGGCGAATTCTCTAGAAGGTTACACAAATATATGGAATGAAAATAAAGATAACAATAATAAAAACTCCCTATATGAGATCTTCTGAAGTTGGAGATGAAAGATCAATGTAGTATGAGCGAGGTCGAAGCGATCGTCCTTCGGATGTAGCGTGACGTAGTCCTCCTCTAGAATTCTCCTTAAGCTTTTTGTGGGAGATCCATCTTCGGCAGCATAGCAGCAGTAGAATTGTGGCACGAGCAATCTCTCTGGGATGGATAGCCAAAATGAGAAAGAAAGCTCCAATGTATAGAACTTCTCACTAGCGCCTACGGTAGCTCCTAGCGCATGCGGTAGCAATCGTGTAGAAGCGGTTACGAAACCATCGTGGCGTGGCGCTGTATACGAACTCGAGCTAGCGCCAGGCGATAGCGCTAGTGCTAGTGGTAGCGCTAACGCCAGGCGGTAGCGCTAGCGCTGGCGGTAGCGCTAGCGCCAGGTGGTATCACTAGCGCTGACGGTAGTGTTCCTTTCAGAAAGTTGATTTCAGCTGCTTTCTACCTGCGGAGTATTGCACCTATATTCCCGCACACTATAAACACACGACAAGCAAGATCAAATACAATATGAGATTTGTTATTCTAAAACAAAGGGATGTGACACACATGTCCAACATCCTTATCAAAAGACTTAGTGGTTCTGAGAGTCTCCTTGTCAAAAGACTCAGACACAGTTAGTGCAATACTACCAGGGAGGTAAAGAGTGGACTACCCATATTTTGGGGAACCACTATAAAAATCCCGTGTCTTCTGGATTGAATTTCTGTGTTGTCCATCTTTATTGTTTTCTGTTTTATATTTACTATATTTACTTTATTCTGTATTGGTATTGTTGAGTGCATAACTCTTAGTAGTTTTTATTGTGTGTGTACATTCAGTATAAAAGATTTTAAATCTCTATTCGCCCCCCTCCTCTAGAGAATACTCAGAGGCACACTGTGCACTTTCAGACTCCTACTCTACTCCTTGCTTGATCTCGAAAAGGGCCTCTGCCCCTTTCCTCCTCTTCTTCGACGTAGAGAACCTCAGCAGAAAAAAGCTTCGCCTCAAATCTTTGAAGATATAAATAGATCCCGACGGGAGTTGATGAAACCAGTCTCTCTCCTTTCCCCTGAAGGAGATGGTGAATAGCTTGCACTTGAAGGCATCGATCATCTGCCTGATGGATGTGGCATCTTCGAACCACTATAGGTGTTGGAGGGGGTGTTCTTTTCCCGTGTAGTGGGACATAGCTGGCTCCATGAACCCTTCCAGAACAGGGGCAGAAAGGATCAGCTCGCAGAAAGGGCTCCCCCTTCCTACTTGGCTAGTCGACAACACTCCCCGGCCTCCCCGCCAAGATGCAGAGGACTCACTGGGCTAGAAAACAGCACCCGTATGTGAAGGATTCGGTCGTCTTCCACCTGCACTTCCTTGCCGGGTCGCCCGGCTGGCGCCGTCTCGCCAAAATTAGGGAGGCGAGAATAGGTATCAGTGGAGTTGAGCACTCTCCCGCGGGAGTGAGCGCGAAGTGCAGGGTCTCCATGATTGACTTCCTGAACTCATCGAAATCACTCTTTTTTACGTATTTGCTGGGAGGGGACGAGTTCTCTGGCTCTTCACTTCCATTCATTGGGCTTACTCAATATTTTTCCGAACAAACTATGTTCTACGCTCACCGCACCAGAATATTAAAGCCCAAAAAATCGAGATCAAATAGTTCAAAAATGGGTATGTAGCTTTCCCTTACTCCTCTTGAGTGAGAGCGCAAGATCGGTCACTTAGAGTCAAAGAATCTCTCTCATTGTTGTGGACTTAGCCAAAATAGACCCCACGAGCTGCAGCGAGGAGGTCCCGCCATTAACCCAAAAGACCTCAAAGATCTTCCCGTCCCAAACCAAAGCTGAGCTGGGCACCTTTGAAGGCAAAACTCTCTCTCTCTCTCTCTCTCTCTCTCTCTCTCTCTCTCTCTCTCTCTCTCTCTCTCTCTCTCTCTCTCTCTCTCTCTCTCTCTCTCTTCCAATATACAGAATTCGAATCTCCTTCATGGTGCACATGGGGGTCTATTTATAACTTTTCTGAAAATGGTCTGCGTATTGCCAAAATGGTCTGCCAATAGCCGACTTCCGTTGCTTGAGAACCACGATCCATTCCAATTTCACCTGGCGCTGGGCGAGTGGACCGAGGCTACTCGTCCCCCCTTGCACAGGGCAAGTAGGTCCACTCGCCACCCTTGGCGCCGTCGAGTGGACTTCATCCACTCGCCCCCTTGGCGCCGGACAAGTGGACCGAAGTCCACTCGCCCCCTTGGCGCCGGTGAGTGGACTGAAGTCCACTCGCCCACTCACCCCCTTCTTCATTGAGGGGCAGGCGAGTGGACCAGTTGGTCCATCCGCTATCTTTATTTTGATTTCCACTCACTCCTCTTTTCTCATGATTTGCGCTCGAAAATATTAACCTTTCCACCTCACGATGGGCTCGCTCGACAAATATGTGGGTTGTGCACAAACAGCTCCACGATAGGTGTTGTCATTTCGCGTGGAGGTTTCAGAAGTGTTGCCTGTCATTCGGTTCCCTCCTGCTATCAGTGGGTTGGTAGCCCAGTATCCAAACAAAGCCTAAATTTAGTTTTGTCAATTTTTTTTCAAATGAGTATGTAAAAATATATTTCTATAAATACCAAAGAATTATATATATGAGCTTTTTATGCATCGACTCATAGTCTCATTCTAATAACTTGATGGCATTTTGGTTGTAACTCGTTGCGTATGTATATGACATTTCGTCCTTGTTGTCGTAGTGGTTGAATGTAACTCATGTGTAATTACATTTCTCGTTTGCGCCTCTCGTTGTCTAGCTTGATCGTTGGATCATATCTGTTCATATGAAGATAATTGTGATTGACTCGACTGACATTTTTTTCTCCAAACATGATTTCAAATGCCGCATCAGTGTTGTGTTGTCTTTTATTGCAAGCAATTTTGCGCAATGTCAATATTTTGCTTTAACCACTCATTGACGTGGATCTTGTGGAAGTCCTCCTACACTTGCACACGATGATTGTGATCCACAATTTCGAACTCTGGATTTGAATTTTGATGCACGGTCGCATTATTGTAAGAGGTCATCGGCGCGAATGAATTGACAAGATGAGTGAGGAGATAAAGAAATGAAACGAGCGTATGAAAATAGTAAGCACACGCTTTCATCTTGAGTGATGTTAAAAATAATAATTTGAAAAAAAAAATTATTGAGGCCAAACTGATATACAAATGTTTGGCCTAAAAAATAATAAGGTCAAGCAACTTTATGGCCGTTTGACCTTATTTTAATAATAAAATACACCCATTTCATTAATATATATATATATCATTTGATTTTGAGAGTATACACTCGCGCTAATATTATTTGATATAGCGCGAGTGTACAGCCATCTGATCCTATATGTATTAATTCACGATCGACGAACGCGGGCTCCGTTCGACGAACACGGGATCCGTTCGACGAATATCATTTGATATAGCGCGAGTGTACAGCCGTCGACGAACGGCGAATTAGGCTTTAAATGAGGCTAATATCATATATAGATTAACGGGCGAGCGATCGACGAACGGCAAATGACCACGATTGACGAATAAGCTTCGATCAACGAACGCGGGTGTATACTCTCTAATGATATTAGCACGAGTGTATACTCTCTAAATCCATTTGCGCGAGTGTACAACCGTCGACGAACGGCGAATTAGGCTTTAAATGAGGCTAATATCATATATATATTAACGGACGGGCGATCGACGAACAACGATCGACGAATACGCTTCGATCGACGAACGCGGGCTAAAGATATATTTTTATACACGCAACGCCCGTGTTCGTCGAACGGAACCCTCGTTCGTCGATCGAAGCTTATTCGTCGATCGTGAATTAATACCGTTGTTCGGAGCCCGTGTTCGTCGAACGGATCCCGTGTTCGTCGAACGGAGCCCGCGTTCGTCGATCGTGAATTAATACATATAGGATCAGAGTACACTCGCGATATATCAAATGATATTCGTCGAACGTATCCCGTGTTCGTATCTCGTTTTCGTCGAACGGAGCCCGCGTTCGTCGATCGTTAAACAGATCCCGTGTTCGTCGATCATGAATTAATACATATAGGATCAGACGGCTGTACACTCGCGCTATATCAAATGATATTAGCGCGAGTGTACACTCTCCAGCCTATATATTTATATATATATATCTCAAAAGAGTCTCAACCAGACCCTGATAGCTTCTTAAGCCATGACATCTGAGTTCTTATAAGACATCCAATCATGAAATATGACTACAAAATTTTATCACAGCGACATTTTGGATAGTATTGAAAGACCACTCAAATTATTTTATGACAATAAATTAGCAGTAGTGTTTTCCAATAATAACCTGAGTATCTCTAAATCTAGACACAGATTAACTATTTGATCGTTAAAGAGAGAGTTCAGAGTACTCAGATGTCTATATAGTATATTCTGACAAACTTTATGTTAGCACATTCACTCGCTAGGGGGATAACACCAAAAGTCTTTCACGAGCTTAATGCTCCTATGAGTGTTATATCAGTTGGAAATTATACTGTATTAGTCGGAGTTTACATTTTTGATGTTTGGTTGTTTTAGATATTTTTTCATGCCTATTATTCTACAAAATATTTTTTTTAGTTTTGCACTCTGAATTCTAATAAAAGACTAATATTTTGATCTTGCTCAAGTTAAAGTAAGACTAGTTGAAAATAAACATGTCAAGATCACATTGTACGAACTTTTATGTCACACATCCATACATAATCTATGTGATTGTTGTGCTCACATACGTGATCATTGATGGGTCTAACGATGATGAATGTAGTGAAGACCTCTTTAATCATATGTTAGTATAATCATGGACCAGATTTGTTATAAATATTTTTGGTAATGATAATAAATTTTGAGCTCAGAAGGTTATAATGTGATGTGTAGTTAAGAATACATCATATATTAACCCATGTGAGAGATTGTAGAAATAGCAATTAACTAGTCTAATTATGTTGATTATGCATGTTATTAGGTTGTTAATATCAACCTAATTTAGGTGACCTAATTAATCAGATTGTTTGCTTTTCATATTGTATGAACGCCTCACATAATGTTTGAATACTGATATCATTTTACATTTATATGATGGACTTAATTGTAAAACAATTGCATACAAGTTTTGGTATAAATATGTTATAGTCCCTAGGTCACAAGGGATCAATTCACTCTCATTCAGTTATAACATCTCATCGCAAAAGAGAGCAAGATGAGGAAGAAGAGTTGTCTTCTCCATCAGGGCCTGGCATGTAGATGAAAAATCCGTGACCGCAACGATCCATCTATATGGATTCAGATAGCTTATGCTCAAGCTTTAGGCTTCGTTTGGCGAGGTGGTGGCGGTCGTAAACGCAGTGGTCATGAACCGTCGCTCGTGAACGCCCGACCTCACCTAAAAAAATTCATGCATTTTATGCTCAAAACTAGTCTTGCCAAACATACAATCAATGATAATGGCGTTTTTGACTCAACTCACCGGAGCAAATAAGCAGCGTCAAACGAAGCTTTAATCTCTATGTTTCGACCAGACTAATCATAAGTTACAGATTAGAGCTGTTTGAAGAACATAACCTAGATATTTTTCATGGATTTAGTGTGAGATCCATAGAGACGACAACAACAACAACAACAAGATGCATATAGTCCCCAATCATTGGGGGTATGGGCGGGGGAAGATTGGAAACAGACCTAACCTTTGGCACTATGCACAAAGTGGCTTCTCTCAGAGGAGAAAGACAACCTTTGACAATAAATGCACAAAGTGGCTGCTCACAGAGTACCACTGAAATAGTGGCCCCCTATACCGTCGCGTTTGCTGCGGAATCACGCCCTCAAATCAAAGCAAAAGACATCAGAGAGGGTAGACCCAAAAATCCATTTTGATTTATGTGCACATAACCATGCTTCCTTCATTCAGCATCCAGAGCATTGATGAAGCATTGGTGAGATCCACAGAGAATACTAGGAAATTATACATTCAGCAATAATACTGTAGAAAAGAGCAAAGCTTGTATATATTTCTTGTAACTGTATACAAAGAGAGAGTACATATTTATAGGAGAGAGAAGTGAGAGAGAAATCCTATACACAATGTGGGACTAAAGAGAGAAGAGAAGAAACTGGGCCACTAAATGGGCCAAACATATGGGCTATTTCAACACTCCCCCGCAAGCTGGAGCGTACAAATCGTATGCGCCAAGCTTGGACAAGCATTGATAGAAGAGGGTACTGGACAGTGCCTTTGTGAGGACATCCGCGACTTGTTCAGTACCAGGAACATGTTTTAGCTCGATCTTTTTCATTTGTACTTTCTCCCGAATAAAATGGCAGTCGACCTCGATATGCTTGGTTCTTTCGTGGAAGACTGGGTTCTTGGCAATATGTATAGCAGCCTGACTGTCGCAAAGTAGAAGAGCAGGAGCAGGAAGTTTTACCCCAAGATCCGTGAGAAGACTTTCAAGCCATGTAAGTTCAGAGACCACAGATGCCATTGCCCTATATTCTGCTTCAGCTGAGGAGCGCGCAACTACTGCTTGTTTCTTGCTACGCCAGGTAATCAAATGTCCTCCGAAGTACGTACAGAAGCCACTGGTTGACCGACGATCATCCAGAGAGCCGGCATAGTCAGCATCAGAGTATGCTACCAGTGTTGGAGTTGAGGATGAGGTCTTGTATACCAAGCCTTGACCAGGAGCCGCTTTTAGATATCGTAGAATCCGTTCCACAGCCTGAAGATGAGAGGAACGAGGGGCGAGCATGTAACGGCTGACAATACCGACAGCGAAGGAGATATCTGGTCTTGTAACAGTCAGATAGATTAGTTTTCCTACCAGACGGCGATAGTACTCCGGGTTCTGAAGCAAGAGATCAGAGTCAGAGGACTGAGCACAAATCTTGTGATTTGCGTCCATTGGAGTATTGATGGGTTTGCAGCCGGAGTAGCCTGCATCATGAAGAAGATCGAGGCAATACTTTCTCTGAGATAGAACAAGGCCGTCTGGTCGCCTGGCTACTTCCAAGCCCAGGAAGTAATGAAGGTTCCCCAGGTCTTTTGTTTGGAACACGGAGCTGAGTTGTTGTTTGATCGCCTGAATTCCTTTTGAGTCGTTGCCTGTGATAATGATATCATCCACATAGACCAGAAGGAGAACGGTGCCTGTTGCCTGGTGGCGAGTAAACAAGGAGAAGTCAGCCGAGCTCCGAGTAAACCCTGCTTCACGAAGGACCTTGCTGAGCTTGTCGAACCATGCTCGAGGAGACTGTTTGAGACCATAGAGAGACCGCAAAAGATGACAGACTTTCGGGGTCCTAGACTCCCCCATGGTCTCAAACCCGGGCGGCTGCTGCATGTACACCGTTTCAGTGAGATCACCGTTTAAGAAGGCGTTCTTAATATCCAGTTGATGTAAGGGCCATTGGCGGTGCACGGCAACGGAGAGAAGAACCCGTACTGTGTTCAGTTTGGCAACGGGAGAGAAGGTTTCGTCGTAGTCCAACCCTTGTTGCTGGGTGTAGCCGCGAGCCACTAGTCGAGCTTTTAAGCGGTCAATGGTCCCATTCGCAGCATGCTTGATGACAAAGACCCATTTGCAACCAACAGTTTTCTGGCCAGGGGGAAGATCCACCAGCTTCCAGGTCTGGTTTGTCCACAACGCGGCCATTTCTTCTTCCATGGCGGCACGCCAGCCAGGATGTTGAAGAGCCTCCTGCACAGAGTGAGAAATAGAAATGGATGAAAGAGAAGTAGCAAGTTGGCGAAGTTCCGGAGAGAGGCGGTGAAGAGAGACAGAGTGTGCCATTGGATGTGCAGTAGAGGAAGAAGTCGGATCGGCAGGCCGCGAGTCATCATCAGAGGAGGGCACCTCCCGTAGGGCAGTGGAGGACAGAGAACGACGAGCGTACACACGAGTGATAGGTGGTTGCTGGGAGGGAGGTAGAAGAGGGATGGGAGAGACTGGTATGGAGGAGACGGGCGGGGAGGAGACTGGCGTTGGAGAGAGCGGAGGAAGGGGTGAAGTAACCGGAATAGCAGGCCGCGGAAGAGGAGGCAGCGGAAGAGGACAGTCCGCTGGTTGGGAAAAATAGGGTTGATCTTCAAGGAAGGTAACATCGGCAGTCGTAAGAAGCTTGCGATCCTGGGTAGAGAAGCAGAGATAGCCCTTCTGAGTCCGGGAGTAACCAACAAACATATATTTGGTGGCACGTGGAGCAAGTTTGTCAGAGAACGGACCAAGGCGATGAGCGTAGCATACGCAGCCAAACACGCGAGGAGCGATGGAGAACGGAGACGTAGAAGGAAAAAGGAGACTGAAGGGGGATGCAAAGTTGAGACGAGAAGAAGGCATGCGGTTGATGAGAGTGCATGCGGTAGAGACCGCGAAATTCCAATATTGTTTGGGGACGTTCATTTGGAGCATGAGAGGGTGGGTGACCTCAAGCAGGTGACGATTCTTGCGTTCAGCAACGCCATTCTGTTGGGGGGTGTAAGGACAAGAGGTTTGATGAATTATCCCAAACTCAGCACATAAGTGAGTGACTGTATGACCCGTATATTCGCGGGCATTGTCGGTACGGAGAGTTTTAAGAGTAGTAGAAAATTGGTTGGGAGTTTCGATGATGAAGTTTCGAAGAACACCAGAAAACTCAGAGCGGTCACGAAGGAGGTACAGCCATGTCACCCGTGAGTAGTCATCAACGAAGGTAACAAAGTAACGATAGCCAAAAACACTGGCGATTTTGTAGGGACTCCAAATATCAGAGTGAACCAAATCAAGGGGAGCAGCACTTCGAGTGGGATGGGGGGTGAACGTAGAACGATGATGTTTGGCATAGATACACGACTCACAGGTAAACTCATGGAGAGAGACGTCGGGAAGAGCTTTGCGGAGTATTTGTAGAGGAGCGTGACCAAGACGGCGGTGCCACTCAATAATGCTGATAGAGGAGAGAAGAACGGTGGGAGAGGTATCGAGGAGATAGAGTCCGTTCGAGAGATGCCCTTTGCAGATGATGCGCCGCGTCTGTCGATCCTGCACAATACATGAAGTAGAGGTGAATGAGACACAACAATCCAAATCTTGGGTGAGACGGCTAATAGATAAGAGATTGAAGGAGGAGCCCGGAACATGAAGAACTGAGCGAAGAGTAAGTGAGGGTGACAGAGTGAGATCGGCAGAGCCAGCAACAGGAGTAGAAGCACCATTTGCCACAGTAATGAACGGAGGATGTTCGGAGGCCAAGTATTGTGAAGGTGCTTGCGAAGTAATGTGGTGGCTGGCCCCGGAATCCAGAATCCACGAGGAGCCATGAAGGAGGCAAGAGATGCCACCACCAGAAATAGACACAACCAAGCCTGGGGTCGGGAAAGGAGACAAAGCCATGGAGAAACAAGCACCAGGGAGTAACCAGCAGAGTAGAGGGTTGGGCGACCAGAATTGCGGCTAGAACTGCTTGAGGACTGCGGATAGAAGAGCACTGCAACACGCACTGCTGGTAGGAGATCGCTGGCGATCAGAAATAAGACCGCTGGCGAGCTGGGAGACCGCGGCTAGAGAAGTCGTAGGGAGAGCAGCGAGTAGGAGACCGCTGCGTGAGAGAGCGGCGAACTGAGAGCTGCGATCTGGCGGCCTGAGAGAGACGATCTGGCGACCAGCGGGATGAGACCGGCGGACTGAGAACTGCGGCTTGGAGATCGCTGTCGAGAGGTCGCAGCAGCTAGAGGTCGCTGTGACAGGTCGCAGCGGCTGGAGGTCGCTGACGGTCAGAGAAAGCTGCGGCTAGAGAGCTGCGGCTTGGAGGAAACAACGACAGGGCGCGGCCTGAGAGAAGGAGACGATCTTGCGAGCTGAAGTCGAGAGGTCGCCGGAAGAGTCAGCATGCGCTGGAGATTCCAGGAGCACAGAGCTCGACAGAAGGCACAGACCGTGCGGAGAGAGATCGCTGGAGAGCCCGCACGAGATCGCGGGAGGAGGCCGCTGGCGGGGGGGTTGGCAGAGCAGCGAGGAGCTTGCGCGAGCTGAAGGAACAGGGCTGCGGATAGACGACGCGAGCAGAGCACGATCGCTGAGAATGGGAGACAGCCACGATCTGCGAGCAGGAGGAAGCAGCGAAGAGGACGTCGCTGGAGCTTGCTGGGAGGAAACCGCAGGCGGGAGCACGGGCCAGCGGGAGCTATGAGCGATCTCAAGGAGCACTGTAGCGAACTCGATCAAGATCGAGCGATCACAAGTAGCAGGTCGAACTCGATCGAGATCGAGTTTTATAGAGGCAGCAATATTCCGAGGCAACAGTGTTCGAGCGGTCTCGAGCAGGAGACCGCTAAATCGAAGCTCGCGCGCTCTTGATTAGGAGACCACTAGAGCGAAAATTTCGGGGCGCGAATAACGAGGGCAGTCCAATGTTCGGAATGGAGCGGAGCGAAAAAAAAAATTTAGATGAACCTGCCTCTGATACCATGTAGAAAAGAGCAAAGCTTGTATATATTTCTTGTAACTGTATACAAAGAGAGAGTACATATTTATAGGAGAGAGAAGTGAGAGAGAAATCCTATACACAATGTGGGACTAAAGAGAGAAGAGAAGAAACTGGGCCACTAAATGGGCCAAACATATGGGCTATTTCAACAAATACGATCACTAGTTGTATCCTGAAGCTTGATGCCTCACGCATCAATAAGTATCTATGTATTCAACCTGATCTAACCCAATACTACATTTCTCCAATTCGCTAAAAATTGCACGCCTAAGATCGACAATAAATGCACAATACTCTACAGGTTTCTCACAGTAATTTCAATAAGAGATTGGCTCCGTTTGAGCGCTTTTGCTCCGAAGAGTTTGGACAAAAATGACATCGTCATAAACTGTATGTCTAGCATAACAACAGTTATAACTGCCAGACAAAAAAATACTAGTTTTGAACATAAAAGTGAATGAAGTTCCTTAGGGGAGATCGGACGTTCACGAACAACGGTTCACAACCACTACGTTTACGACCGCTACCATCGTGCCAAAGGGATTATATTCTCAACAATACATACATTTTAAATACAATATTTAACGTTACAAAATTAATGGCACATAAAAAACACAACCAAACAGCAGCCCTGTAGATGAATATGAAGAACAATTAGAAAAAAGTGTGATTGTTTTTGAAGTTCCAATGCCTCAGGCTGCGTTTGATGCAGCGTTTTTGCTCCAGTGAGTTTGGACAAAAACGACATCATCATAGAATGTATGTTTAACATGACAATGGTTATAACCGCCACCAAGAAAAAAAATAGTTTTAAACATAAAAATGGATGGAGTTTCTTAGGTGAGGCTGGTCATTCACGAACGGCAGTTCATAAACCCCGCATCCACGACCGTCACCGCCGTACCAAACGGACCCTCAATCAAATGTGTCAGCCCATTAAACATTCAACAAGCCATCAGCTTCCTTCATAGATGACAGAAATAAGTCCTTCGAATACCCAGGGGGTTCGCAGATGAAGCAGGAGATGACATCCCGGAGTGTCACGACCCCAACCACTTCGCCCCCCTTCTCCACGTAAACTCGATGCACTTTTCTCGAAGCCAAGCTATCTATCACGTCCCCGAGCAGAGCATCAGAAGCGCACGTAAGCGCCGAACTCGTCGAATCTATGGCCTCGACGAAATCCCTCACAGTCATATGCCTGCTCCAAGAGTTCGGGAGAAAGACGATAATTGCTCTCAAAGCACGAAGACATGCTTATGTGATAACGATCGAAGGTATAAAAAACGAGTACCTGAAGCCGGAGAAGAGCTGGGGCCTGAGCAGCAAGAATCTGATGTCCTGTATGCTTAAACTGGCAACAATTTTTCTGCCGGGGTTGTCGAGAACAGGAAGGCCGCCAATTCTGTTGTCCTTCATGATTTTAAAAGCTTCTAAGATTAGCTCATCACTTTTGATGCTGATAACCTGGCATTCAGATGGTGTGAATTAGTGTAAAGACATTATATTCCCACTAATAACATGAGATCACATGCAGCATTTTCAATGAAGAATATGACGTGGTGCAAGTCTCTTGGATTCAGGCTTTTGGAATCTGCAGTTTTAATGATTATCCGTCTTAGGCTCCGTTTGATACGGCGGTGACGGTCGTGAACGCGGTGGTTATGAACTGACGATCATGAACGCAGGACCCCACCTAAGGAACTTCATCCACTTTTATGTTCAAAATATATTTTTTTGTGACGATCATGACTATTGTCTTACCAAACATGCATTCTATGATGATGGCTTCTTTGCTCAAACTCACCTGAGCAAAAATTTCCTGCCAAACGGAGCCTCAGTATGATTTATTAAGTTTTTGGATAAAATATATTTGGCACCCCTGAAATTCAGAGGAAATAATTGAAATCTCTGTAGTTTTCAAATAACTCCTAATTTTTAACTTTTAAAGTCGATGGAGGATATTTTATAAATTAAAAAAAAAATTAATTCAAATTTAAATTATCTTAATCTAAAATTTTATTTTTCTTCCTCATTAATCGGCCAAATTTACAAAATTTAATTATATAATATATTAAAAAAAATTAATGTATGTTATTTTAATTCAAAATTTTATTTTTACACCTCCAAAAATAACTTAAAATTTAATTCTTTCGAGATGATTTAGAATGGGTCCGATTTACAAAGAGAAATTGATTAAGTTGTATAAATTCAGACGGCTTAACGAGGGACAAATGGAATTTCATATTAAAATAACTTAAAACTGAATTAACATAAAGTTAGTCTCATTTGAGTACCAGTTGAAAAATTAGGGACCTCATGTATCCATTTGAAAGTTGCAGAGTTGGATATGTATTTCCTATGAATTCTAAGGATGTCAACCGGACTTTACGAAAAA
This sequence comes from Dactylorhiza incarnata, assembly GCA_033032865.1. Classification (NCBI taxonomy): domain Eukaryota; kingdom Viridiplantae; phylum Streptophyta; class Magnoliopsida; order Asparagales; family Orchidaceae; genus Dactylorhiza; species Dactylorhiza incarnata. Next base: position 739,259 of record JAWHQI010000225.1, on the reverse strand, counting down.
TGTCTATAGCCCATATTTTTATCCCCGACATATTACCCTTTCTGCTACAGGTTTTCCCCCTTCTCAAAGAAAATATGCCCTAGATCTACTCACAAAAATAGGTCTTCTTGAAACAAAGCCTACTCGGAATCTTATGCCTATGGGCTTGGGATGAGACATCTCCCTAGAAGGGCATTACTCGATACAGGCGTCTGGTTGGTAAACTCATCTATCTTACCATAACCAAGCCTGACATCTCATATTCTATTGGAAGAGTCAATTAATTCATGCATACTCCCAGAAAATGTCATTTGGAAGCTGCTTTAAATATATTAGAATACATCAAAGGCTCTCCGGGAAAAGGACTACTGTTACAAAGAAACAATCACTTACGCATCAAAGCATATTCTGATGCGAGCTATGCAAATGACAAGGGAGATCGAAAATTCACTTCTAGATTCTGCACATATGTCGGTGGGAATCTGGTCACGTGGAAAAACAAGATACAAGCAATAATATTCAGGTCAAGTGTTGAAGTTGAATACAGAAGTATGGCACAAACTGCTTGCGAGTTGAAGTGGTTAAGAACACTTCTAAAAGACTAGGGAGAAATCTACAATTATCCTATACCAATATTCTGTTACAATAAATCTGTTATCTACATCTCTAAAAATTCAGTGTTCCATGAAATGACAAAACACATTGAAGTTGATTGTAACTTCATTGTAGAGGAGATTGTCAAGAAACAAATTTGCACTCTGTTTGTGTCTTCAGAACAAGAGTTGTCCGACATCTTCATCAATTTCAGATGTTTGTGACAAGTTGGGAATGATCGTATATATGCTCCAGCTTGAGGGGGAGTGTTAAAGCTTGTTCAAAGTCCAAGATCTAAAAGCATATCTAAGAGGCTCATTGTATATTCTCCTCTTATAGTAGTTAGTCTCACATCACCAAATGTGTTTTTTATTCCTCCTCTACCTTATATAAAGAGGGGGTGCTCTCATGTAACAAATTAGATTATTTGGAATAATAAATCTCTTTATTTCAAGTTTTAATAGAAACTCTTGTGCATAAATGTAAGTATAGGATGCAGAGAATTCTAAAATGATGCAATGCACATGCGATTGTCCAATATCTAATCACAATAATTACTGAAATTATATTAGGCAATGTCATCATGCACGATTGAGATTAGGCTTTATAGACAATGAACAAGTTCTAGAAAAAATTAAAGTCTGATTGCTTGGATTAAATACTTGGCGAATAAATCCTTGAAATAAATTCGAGGAATTGAGCAAACTATTACAAATTAATATCCTTAAATCACATGTATTCCAACAAGCAAACAATACAAAGGAAATTAAACTTCCAATTTAGAACTTACACAAATAAAGGAAACTAAATAGAGAATTCTGCTACAGTTTTGGACTTTGGACAGCAATTTTTGTGACCAATAGGTGGCTGGATTCACGGATTTCTGCACCAATTTGGACTCCCAGAAGTAGGGGATGTTGGAAGTGGACTGCTGGAAAGAGGAACACTACAGGAAGGCCTCTGAGAAGAGTCTTGGAGGGATGGTCGGCCAAGGGTGGAGCCAGCTTGGGGCAGTCACTGGATGGGCTGGAATGCTGCAGGCAGTTGAGTTCTGGGCTCTGATTGAATGAAATTCTACAGGGGGTGGGTTGGAGATTCAATCAACACCACCAATACCTTGGACGAGGACTGATACACCCAAGGAGGGCTAGCGGCCGAGGGATATGCAGCGGGAAGGGCGTATAAAACACTAGGATTCCTCCCTGTAGATTTTTTTATCCTTCTCCAACAAAAAATGTCATGCACCTTCAATTAGAGCAGTAACCAACCGCCAATTGACCCCTTCCTTTGGCAGTTTTAGCAATTATCTTTCTCAAATGGGGCGCAATGAAGGGAAACTTATGGTGTCCGGCAGTTATGGAATTGAATTTGAAGAGATGTTGTGAAAGGAGGGCTGGACGGCTATGCAAAACAGTTTTCCTGTGGCTGGACGGGAATGGGATTGGACGAAACTGCTTATTCAAAGGGACAAGTAATAGTGTAGGCTTCGACACCTAGACTTCACGGCTTCGGCAACGTAAATGATCACTAAACCTGGGATTCTTCTCAAATTTTTGCAATCCCCCATAAATGAACTCCACATCCTATATTTATAGGCTACAGGAAAGCAACAGACGTCTATGATTGGCCGGTACAAAATACACAAAAAAGGTATGTAAATAGTGTATGGAAAAATATTAAAAAACATAAGAGATGTCATGTCAACACTCTGAATGTGACTAAGGACCCAGATCGTCCATATGCCGATCATAACTCCTCCTACGAGTGTAAACCCGAACGGGCTCTGATACGGATCAGCCCGCCTTAGAATTGTGATCTCCATCAATTCCCCCCACTTGAAATCATTCATCTCCGCAAAATGAAGATGGTTATACTCCTGCTTAAGTCCAGGGGAAAGTAAGTCCAATTCTCCAAGAAAATCCACATATCATCAATGGTCATACGCCCCCTCCAATGGATCAAGTATCATGCAGTGTGTTTGTCTAATGTCGAAATAAAGTCATGGCCGACAATGTGATCGATGCCCTCAAGTGTTGTAGTAGGAGTTGGTGACTCTGTAGGTAACTGGGATGGGGCCGAGGCTTAGTGGTAGGGCAGGGAATGAATTCAAGTATTCGTGAGGTTCATAATATGGAGTCAAATCCTCAATGGAGAACACATGAGGGATCCCCATACACTTAGGGATATTTAATTCGTAAGCATTCGACCCAATCTTTCGTAATACTGTATACGAACCTATTTTCCTGGTACTTAATTTTCTCGCAATTTCCCATGGGAACCTCTCAGTTCTAATTCTCACCATCACTTATTCACATTCTCTAAAGTTCTGCTCTCACCTGTGAATATCTACGTAAACCATATAATTTTCATTACTTAATGCATTTTTATAGGAGGTGTGAATAATATAGGAGGTGTGAATCATGCAGTTCATGCAAATGATGCAAAACATATAGGAGTTGTGAATCATGCAACACAGACGAGTCATGCAATATATGTAAATAATTATGCAACAAATGTAAAAGATGAACAATAAACATGACCGACTCCTTACACTGGGGTTCTATGATGTTATAAAGAACTCCTAAGATGGGTACATGATCAGGAGGCTCAGTATGTGGAGTATAAAAAAATTCATCGCGGGTGTGATGATCATTGAAAAGAAAGCGAGTAATGATGAACAAGATCATCCAGTCATCAAGTGCACTCTCAAACTCGACTGACCTACTAATAATTGATACATCCCTATGAGCGGTGGCTTAACGGGTGGCTCTCTTGGTGGAGTTTAAAAATATTCGTCAAGTGTGTGACGAACACCTATATGCTTAAATGAGATATCAGTACTAAAGTATCATCCCATGACGTACAAAGGATGTGACTCGTCAAGAGACTCACTAAGCGGTCTGTAGAAAAATTCTGTCGCGAATGAGACGACCATCCAGGAGAATGTCTGAGACATTGACACTAGGATACTACTCTAGGATGTATATTAAGGGGAAAACTCATCGGGCGGCTCACCAGGAGGAGTGTAATAAAATTCATCGCAAATGTGGCAAGTACTAGAATAGGTTTCCGATATATCAATAAACACTCACTCATGCCTAACTCTAGTACTCTATTTGTGCCGCTCTAAGACACAATCTCAATAGACGTGACACTATCTCCCACATCACTATCTAGTCAAGAGTAGGCTCATGCGTACCACCGAGGAGTAAACTCCTCGTAGGGCGTTGGGTCACTATGTGTCCTATGTCTGGGAAGGTAACACACTGAATCTCATCAAAATGGGAAAACCCTATAGACAAGGATTGAGATAACGTGACCGTGTGGTCACAACTAAGTGCCTTAGTGGTCACTGGCGGGGAAGGATTTCTAGTGGTGGACTGGTCATGCTGCGAGTCAACTCATTTCGGTTCAGTGGATCTCAGACAGTGCTCATAATGGAGGGCGAGCTGAAATGACTACTAGACAAACTCTAAGCAGTGATAGTTAACTCAATACATATCTCGGATTAAAGACCAGACCGGAATTGGGAAGAGGCCACAGTGGGCACCTCTTGGATGTTGCTCCTCACTACTAACTCATCAAAGCTAGCACTATAAATAACAACGGACATAGATCCTTATTGTAGGGAAAATAACTGCTCGAGGACACAACTCCTATAAGAAGCTGGAAGAAATTTTTGGTATAATTTCCGCTTCATATCATCTCAATTAGTAACCTGGGCGAAGATGGTCACTCTTAAGAGTTCACTCTAACCTACTCCAATATGCTTTAGCCTGATCAATGAGTTTAGTCTTCGTAAATCTAACGCGGTGCTCACCTAATATCCCGTATCTATCCACGTAGTATTTCATATCTACAAGCCAATAACTAAAAGATTCAGGACTCGGTAAACCTCAAAAGCTGGGGCAGCTCACCAAAAGCTATACTCGAAATCATCTTTTGTATGGTACCATCCCTGATATGACTTCAGATAATCATCATATAGAGAGTAGTCATCCATACCACCGTCGGATCGTGATAAGGGTCAACAAGACCTCTATGAAAGGGTGGACGAGGATGATCTGTATAATAGTAAGAAGATCTCTCATAAGGAGCTTTTTGAATTCTTGCATAAATAGGCTCTGAATACTTGAATTGAGGAAGGGAGTAATAACCATAACCTACACGCTCGTCCCGACCATAACCATGTCGTGCTAGACGAACATGACTACTATGATATGCCATGAATGATATATAGACTCTAGTCTCGCGTATCCTAGACTAAACCCGAACCTGGTGCACTGATACCAAACTAGCACAGGACGGATGGGAAGAGTATGTGCCCTAAGGAAACTCCAGTGAATGAATGTAAGTGTAGGATGTAGGGAATTCTAAAATGATGCAACGCACATGAGATTGTCCAATATTTAATCACAGTAATTTCTGAAATTATATTAGGTAATCCTAGCATGCATGATTGAGATTAGACTTTATAGACCATTAACAAGTTCTAGCAAAAATTAAAGTAAGATTGCTTTAAATACTTGGGGAATAAATCCTTCAAATAGATTCGAGGAATTGAGCAAACTATTGCAAATTAATACACCCCTAAACTATGTGTTCTAACAAACAGTCAATAAAAAGGAAATTAAACTTCCAAATGAGAATTTACATAAATAAAGAAAACTAAATAGAGAATTCCACTGCAACTTTGGAATTTGGACAGTAATTTTTGTGACCAATAGGTAGTTGGATTCAGGGATTTCTACACCAATTTGGAGTCCCGGAAGTAGGGGATGTTGGAGGTGGACTGTCGGAAAGAGGAACACTACAGGAAGGCCTCTTAACAGAGTCTTGGAGAGCTGGAAATAGAGGACTGGTCAGCCAGGGGTGCAGTATGTTGGGGAAGTCACTAGTTGGGCTGGAATGTTGCAGGCAGTTGAGTTCTGGGCTCAGTTGAAATGGAATTATACAAGGGGTGGATTTTCTAGAACTGGGGCCGCAAGTGGGCCTTCAAGCAACAACACCAATACCTTGGGCAGAGACTGAGACACCCAGGGAGGGCTGGCAACAGAGGGATATGCGGTGGGAGGGGCGTACACAACACTAGGACTCTTCCCTGTAGCTTTCCCGATCCTTCTCCTTCAAAAAAAGTCATGTACCTACAATTAGAGGAGTAATTGCCAATTAACTCCTTCCTTTGGCAGTTCCAACGTTTATCTTTCTCAAATGAGGCGCAATTGAGGGAAACTTAATGGTGGTCGGAAGTTATAGAGTTGAACTTGAAGAGATGTTGTGAAGGAGGATTGGCCGGGGAGTAGAGCTGGAGGAAACTGCCGAGTAAGGGGGCAAATAATAGTCTAGGCTTCAGCATTTAGACTTCACGACTTTGGCACCATAAATTATTGGGAAAAACCTCTTAATTTGGTATATCATGTTAATATAAGTGATTTAGAAATTGCCTTATTATATGTATAAAAAGACATTATATTATAAAATCATAAGTTGAAATCAGATAACATCAGCCAAAGAGTTAATGGGTATTAAAAGAAGAAGGGTCAACTAAGTTAAACCTCGGTGCGTCGAGAAGAATTCAACGCGCGTTGAAAGGTTGACTTCATGTATCCAGAAATAATCCAACGCACGCTGAAAGCAAAGTTCTTTATGAACGTCGAGATCTCCTTAAAAGGAAAGAGTACTCAAATTAAAGAGATTCAACTTAAGTCGAATTTTCGCTATTCAATAATTCGACATACGTCGAGAAGTATATGAAGCATAAGTCACAAAACGTCGACTTCTCTCCAGTGTTCAGTCATCTATTTCCAAGTAGATAAATGCCGTAATTTGAGTTCAAATCTAGCAGTTGGTGCCTCATATATGGAATGAGATTGCAATGAAACAGGAATGAAATAAGATGATGCCAATCAGAGGTTGTTTATACAAAGAAAAGTTTCAAACAACAATGCAAGAAAATTTTCAGCCCATAAATTCATTTTGAATCTTTCTGAAATCATTTTCGTCTTCTCTCTTGAAGAAAAGACTCATCTTCTCTCAAAGTGAACAAATGTTCTTCATCGTGCTCTTCTCCAAAAAATTTGAAAAGGAGTGATTCTGCCTCAGGTCTAGTCTAGAGTGACAGAAAAGGATTCGTGAACTTAGAGAATTCTTCTTCCCTTCTCATCTATCAACAAAAAGTTCTCCAACAACCCTAGCCAATATCTTCTTCTCTCAGATCTAAGGCACTTTCTCTGAAGGGTTTATATCAGAATTCTTCAAACGACAAGATTCATCTTTCTCTCTTCAATCCAGTCATCTCTGCCTAGAGGAACAAGCCAACTGTTATTGCTGCTATCATCAAGAATCCACACAGTGCATTAAGATCAAGATTCTTCGGAAATCTGTTAAAGGATTATATTGTGGAAAAGCCGCAACAACATCAACCATTCTCTAACAGAGTTCTTAGAATCTCCCTCACAAAGATTCAATCGGTTCTAAGAGCCTCCTTATCAAAAGACTCAGCTAGTTCTAAGAGTCCCTTATCAAAAGACTCAGTCGGTTCTAAGAGTCTCCTTATCAAAAGACTCAGTTGCTCCTTAGAATCCCCTTATCAAATAATTCATATTGGTTTTGTGAATCTCCTTATCAAAAGATTCAGTTTGTTGGTTTTGAAGATCACCTTATCAAAAGATCTATTATATTTGTTCTAAGAGTCTCCTTATCAAAAGACTCAGCACTGATTAGTGGATATCCTACCAAGGGGTAGAAGAGGGGACGTACCCACCATTTGGGGAACCTCTATAAAACTCATTGTGTTTTTTGGTTGCATAAATCTCTATAGCTTTATGTGTTTATTTCATTGCTATAATATTTCCACTGCTAACTTACAAATAAAACGTGGCATGTGCTGTAAATAATTGTAAAATAGAAAATAAAATTAATAATTCAATTCACCCCCCCCCCCCCCCTCTATAGTGTTTCTTAATACCTTCCCCTCACCTTTTTCATAAATGATCACAAAACCTGAGATTCTTCTCAAAATTCTACAATCCCTCGTAAATGAACTCCACATCCTATATTTATATGCTAAAGAAAGGCAAATGATGGTTATGATTGGCCGGTATGAAATACGCATGAAAGGTACGTAAATGGTGTACGAAAAAATATGAAAATACATAGGAAATGTCCTGTCGACGCTATGAACGTGACTACAGACCCGGATCGTCCATACGATGATCCTAACTCCTTCTACGAGTGTAAACTTGAACGAGCTCTAATACGAGTCAGCCCGGCCGAGGACTATGATCCCTATAAAATACCCGTATACCCATTAGTTGCTATACAAGTTTTCACACTAATTGGTAGTTATATTTAAATAAGTAAAAATTTAAAAAGTTCATAAGTACCTTAAATTCGTAATCCAATATTTGTATTGTATCTTGCATCCTATCCTCATCCTTTGCAACATAGATTTAATAATATTCTTTGATACAATCAAGGTTTTAAATGTCGGATGTCGGAGACATGTCGGATTGAGTTTTTAAATGTCGGATGTCGGAGATATGTCGAAGACATTTTAAAATGTCGGATTCCTAAAAAACATTTATATTATAAGTTATACCATATTATCTTGGCTATGTCAACTACATTAAATTTTTCTACTTAATGGACACATTTTCTACTTAGTTGTATTATTTCCAAAATACTGAAATCTATCTTTAATTACCATTATCTTATAAACATGAAAATTAACTTTAATGTGCTAGGAATAAATATGGCAGGCTTGGAGACAATGAAAAAACTTGATGGAATAAATTTCAACAATCAAACCTTATATAATTTGGGAAAAAGGATGGATTTCGTGATATAGAAATAAAAATATAGTTTAAATAAACAGGACCAAAATTATTCAAGCATACAATACATGTTGAGCATGAATGAAAGCATGTTTTTTTGACAGTCGCCCCCATGAAAATTGATGGTTTCAAATGGCTGATTCCAAATACAAGATGAGAATATTCAATTGAAAAGCTGATGTACTGGCAAGTGGTAACAACTAAATCAAGATTCAAATAGATAAAATGAGTGCCATTGCCATTACATAAGCAATTAAAGTAACATATGCATGTGGAAGACTATTGTCACGCAACTAATACTCCATATTTAAAGCATGCAAGAAGAAAACACCGGAAGGAAACAGGTGAAAACCAAGTATAGTCCTTGTGCTCGGAAATGTGCAATCAATAGAACAGGAAAAAAACCTGGCAAAAAACTCTTCCAGCGGCGAGGACGGAGAATAAGCGGAGAGAAATCTCTGATCGGCGGCGAGATACCTCTAAATCAGTGGTGAGGACGGAGAATCAGCAGCATGCTGCGAGAAATACCAGCATAGACGGGGAGTAAGGGGGGAGAAGCAGGCGAACAACTGGTAGAAAGAAATCATCGACTATTGTGTCGAAGACAAAGACTAGTGTAAAATAATTAGGTTAGATTTGTTTGCGTATCGAGCAAGCCTCATTTTCTTTATATATATAAACCGAATGCACGACATTTAAAATGTCGGCGACATTTCTAAATGTCGCCGTCGGCCGATATAGCGGATATAATCTGTTATGTCGGCTGACATAATGAAAAATGTCATAACCTTTAAATTTTCATTATGCAAGTTGTTTTTGGTTCAAACAGGACATGTCGGCCGACATGCCGACATTTAAAAGAATGGATACAGTGGAAGAAAAAAATAATATAATAACTATGATAAGAGACATGAGATCTGTAGCATTTGATCTAGTTAAATGTATTAAAAATGAAGACAATAAAATCTTAATAAAATATATAAAGATAATAAAGAGAGATGAAAATGCTATTTTGAGATATTAATAAATGAGAATTTAAAGAAAAAGTGTATTTTGGAAGAGCAAAATGAACACAACAATGAGATATATTATAGATGAGTCAAACGGAAGTGAAATAGAATTAGCTCTAAAAATATAAATAAAAGTAAGGCTTTAGGTCTCGGTGAGATGCCAAATAAAATTTGGACTCTCACCAAATAAAATTTGGAGAATTATTGAAAATATCACAATAGTTTGCAAGAGAAATATTTTCAATATAATTTAAAGACTAAGAGGGTGTAAAATGATCGGAGAAAAACAATTTTTGTGTCAAGATTTAAAAACAAAGAATAGAGGAATTAAAATACGAGTTATACAATTATGCAGCAAAAGAAATACAGATCCGGAAGTTAGAAAAATTATGTAAATTTTATAGAATAATTTGGTTTCATGCCATGAATATATATTATACAAAAACAATTGTGCTAAGAAAATTACTGAAAAAGTAAAAGCAAAAAAGAAGACCTTCGTATGATTTTTTTAATTTTGAAAAATAAACATATTATCCAATATCACAAGATTTGATTTCGGGAGTATTAAGGAAAAAATATGACAGAAGTATGTTGAAGTTATTAAGGAGCACCAACAAATAGTAGAATTTGCTGGGAGTGATTTTCAATTACAGTAGGTTTACATTAAGGATTAACATTAAATTCTTGTATTTATGGAGATGCTTAACAAAGAAATCCAGAGCAAGGTGTCGTGTGTGTATGCATGCAAATGAATGGGATAATTCTTATTAGTGAGACATCTATAAAGTTAAGTGAAAATTTAGAACAAAAAAGATAATATTGTTCAGAAGATAAAGGGGGTTGAATTAGTAAAACAAAAACCAATTACATAATATTCAATTTAGTGGGAGTGATCTATGTAGCACGGGGACGGAAACGGGATACGGGATACGATACGAAACGGATACGGGAAATGTGATTTTTAAAAAAATACAGATACGAGAAACGTTTATAATTATTTTAACATAAGTATTAATTAATATAAAAAAATACAATTAATTAACAAACTAAAGTACAATCCTAATCACTACATTCAATAAAGAATAATTGACGCACAATCATGTTGTTTAGGCACAATGAGAAAGATTAGGCTAGGAGAAGGTATTGTATATCACAGGAAGAGAAAATATGAAGAATAGCTCATGCAATCTATTCCTTGAGGTATCCAAAAGCACAAACATTATTTATAGTGCCTACAAGTACACACATTTTAGTTTGATTTATTTATTATCAATACAGATTACTCCAGAGTCAAGATTGGCTTACAAGTACACTCTGAGAACTGTTGTAAAGTCTCAAAGACTTGTATATATTTCTCTTATGTGTAAATACAAAGGAAGAATACAAATATATAGGAGAGAGAGTGAGACAGAAAAAGCCTATACACGGTGTGGGACTAAAGAGAAGATCTAAATGGGCCTGTTCATGGGCCTATTACATGGATTTTGCTAACACTCCCCTGCAAGCTGGAGCGTACAAATCGTAGGCACCAAGCTTGGATAAGAACTGGAGATATAGTGGCCGAGGAAGAGCTTTTGTTAGGATGTCAGCAATTTGTCTTGCAGCAGGAACATGCTCCAATTTTACCTTCTTTGCTTGAACCTTTTCTCTGATGAAGTGACAGTCAACCTCAATATGCTTTGTTCGCTCATGGAACACTGGATTGTTGGCTATATGAATTGCAGCCTGACTGTCGCACCGAAGTATTGTCGGAGAAGGAAGAGTGACACCTAAGTCATCAAGAAGGCTCTCAAGCCATGTTAATTCTGACACAACAGCAGCCATAGCCCTGTATTCAGACTCAGCCGAGGAGCGGGCGACCACATTCTGTTTCTTGCTTCGCCATGTTATGAGGTGTCCACCAAGGTAAGTGCAAAAGCCAGTCGTGGAACGCCTATCATCAGGGGACCCGGCATAGTCAGCATCCGAGTACGCAAGAAGAGATGGTGAGTTGGATGGTTTGTAGACAAGGCCTTGTCCCGGAGCGGTCTTTAGATACCTGAGAATCCACTCAACAGCTTGAAGGTGAGAGGTGCGCGGAGTATGCATGAAGCGACTCACAACACCAACAGGAAACGAGATATCCGGTCGAGTAACCGTTAGGCAGATCAGTTTCCCAACCAATCGTCGGTAGTATTCTGGATTTTCAAGAAGTTGGTTAGAATCAGACCCAGCAACACACAATTTTTTATTAGCGTTCATAGGAGTATCCACAGGTTTGCACCCGAAGAATCCTGCTTCATGAAGTAAGTCGATGCGGTACTTACGTTGAGACATAACCAACCCATCGGGTCGTCGGGAGACTTCAATCCCAAAGAAGTATCTAAGATTTCCAAGATCCTTGGTCTGGAAGGCCGAGTTCAGATGTTCTTTGAGCTGTTGTATTCCAGAGATGTCATCGTCATTAATCAGGATATCATCAACGTAGACAAGAAGGATTACAGTGCCAGTTGGTCCATGCTTGGTGAATAGAGAGAAGTCGGCAGAGCTCCGAGTAAACCCAAGTGCTAAGAGAACCTTGCAGAACTTATCAAACCAAGCTCGTGGTGACTGTTTGAGACCATAAAGAGCCTTTAGAAGGCGGCAAACGCGAACTGTACGAGACTCCTCCGTGGTCTCAAACCCGGGAGGTTGGCACATAAACACAGTTTCCTGTAGATCGCCGTTAAGGAATGCATTCTTAATATCGAGCTGAAGAAGGGGCCAACGCCGGTGCACAGCCACGGAGATAAGAACACGAACAGTGTTGAGTTTTGCTACTGGAGAAAAAGTTTCCTCATAATCTAAGCCTTGTTGCTGAGTGAAGCCCCGAGCCAAGAGACGGGCTTTTAAACGATCAACAGTCCCATCCGCATTCTGTTTGACCGCAAAGACCCATTTGCACCTAACACAGTGTTGACCTGGAGGAAGGGGAACCAGTTCCCAGGTGTGATTAGCCCAGAGGGCATTCATCTCTTCTTCCATAGCTGCCCGCCACCCCGGATGCTGAAGCGCCTCCTGCACAGAGTTAGGAATAGAGATGGAGGAAAGAGAAGTGGCAAACTGGTGGAGGGGTGGAGAGAGCCGATGTAGAGATACATAGCTAGCCATTGGATGAGCTGTAGAGGGAGATGCTGGATCAACCGCCGGCGGTGTGTCATTTGTAGCAGACGGCTCCGGTAGGGGAATATCCTTGGATTTACGGCGAGAATAGACGTAGCGAATGGGCGGATGGATCACATGCGGGGATGGATGTGACGGTGGAGAGGAAGGCGTGACTGGAACGATAGGACGAGGAATAGTAGAAGGGAGGGATTGGGAAGAGGAGGATAGGTGGAACGGTTGATCTTCACAAAAAGTGACATCGGCCGAGACAGTCACTTTTCCTGTTGTAGGAGAGTAGCACACATAGCCCTTCTGAGTTCGAGAATAGCCAACAAACATTTGTCTGGTAGCACGAGCCGCAAGTTTGTCTGCTGGCGGACCGAGGTTGTGAACATAACAAACACACCCAAAGACTCGGGGTGTGAGGGGGAAAGGAGGAGTGGATGGAAGAAGAAGGCTTACTGGAGTGGCAAAGTTGAGTACGGACGAGGGCATGCGATTGATGAGGTGACACGCAGTTGCAATAGCAAAGTGCCAAAATTCTGTGGGGACGTGCATTTGGAACATGAGGGACCGAGCGGTATCGAGAAGATGACGATTTTTTCGTTCGGCCACGCCATTTTGTTGAGGTATGTAGGCACAGGAGGTTTGGTGAATAACACCAAACTCAGAGCACAGAGCGGAGAAGGACCGACTTGTGTACTCGCGGGCATTATCGGTGCGAAGAATTTTAAGAGGCGTCGAGAACTGCGTACGTGTTTCAGATAAAAAAGCGCGAAACACAGAAGTTCTCAGTGCGATCATGAAGAAAATAAAGCCAAGTAACACGTGAGTAGTCATCAATAAAAGTGATAAAGTAGCGATGTCCAAATATACTGGGGATCCTATATGGACCTCATACATCAGAATGAACTAAAGATAACGGAGTATCACTCCGGCTACAAGAAGGAGAAAAAGAGACACGATGTTGCTTGTCGTAGATACATGATTCACAAGGGAACTCTTGGAGTGAAACACCAGGAAGAGCTCTCTTGAGAACTGGAAGGGGAGCATGCCCAAGACGACGATGCCAGTCAGACATGGAGATGGAAGAAAGGCTGATAGGTGGGAGATCCAAGAGATATAGCCCATTCGTCAGCCGACCGCTACCAATGGTACTCCGTGTACGGCGATTCTGTAAAACAAAAGATGAAGGAGAAAAGGTTATGCAGCAGTCAAGATCCCGTGTTAACTGGCTAACAGAAAGCAAGTTAAACGGGGAGCCCGGAACATGAAGAACCGAGGAGAGTAGCAAGGTAGGAGTGAGACGTAGATCAGCAGCACCAGAGACCGGGGTAGTGTCGCCATTAGCGACAATAATAGATGGCGGGTGAGAGGTTGTCGTGTACTGAGGCGGTTTCTGAGATGTTATATGATGAGTTGCTCCAGAGTCAACGATCCAGTGAGAGCTGTAAGAAAGACAGGATATACCTTGAGTAGAGAAAGAGGCAACCGAGCCAGATGGCCTATCAATACTGCCTTGGAGCTGCTGGAACTGAGTGCGAAGGTCTTCATATTCCTGGCGAGTAGGTGCACCAAGGTTGGAAGCGCCAGGGGCATCAGACAGAACTGGAGTAGCGGAAGCGGCCAGATGCGGAGGTAGGTCATGTTTACGGTAGCATGTAGCTTCTAGATGACCTTCACGAGAACAGTAGGTACACTTCAAAGAAGAACGGTCACCACGTTCTCGTCCCCGAGACGGGTGGCGTCCTCCCCTGGTGGAAGGGCCACGACCAGGAGGAGGAGTTGGCAGGAGAGGTTGCTGAAGAAGAACTGGAGAAAAGACTGTGGGAGTCTCATATGGAGGAGTTACCCTTAGTAACATGGAGCAAACATCATGGAGAGAGGGTGTTGTAGTGGAAGATAGTATCTGAGCTCGAACACTGTGCAGATGTGGAGGAACACGGGCCATCATCATAGCAATACATACGGCTTCCTTCTGAGTCCGTTGAGTCGCGAGATCAGTGGTAGATGGCTGATGCTGGATCCATGCTTCAGTAAGACCCTTAGCACGAGCAACAAAGGAGGTCATATCCGCAGCCCCGCCCGTATCCAGGGCCTGAAGATCAGTAATAATGTCATAGAGGTGTTGGAGGCTGTCCTTGCCCGAGTACAAGGAATGAAGCTCATCCCACATGCCCTTGGCCGTCTCGTGATACATGGCCATTTGGTATGATTCGTCATCCATAGAGTTGAGCAGCCATGTCTGAACTCTACCGTCATTCCGCATCCAATCATCTGTAGAAGGGGAGGGAGGTGGTTCCGTGAGATGAGGCAAAAGCCCTTTGGCCTGAAGGACCCGGCGAACAGAGTGCACCCAAGGCACAAAGTTTTTCTTGCCGGACAGGGAAATCGTGGTGATCCGCAACTCATCGCGGAGTTCGGGAGGAGGAGGTACACGAGCAGTAGGCACTTCAGTGGAGTCGACCGAGGAACCCATGAGACCGAACCGTGAACGGAGCGGCTGCGATCTAGGAAGCAGCAGCAGCGGACTGGAGCGGCAGCAGTCTAAGAAGCAGTGGCAGCGGTCTGGAGGCAGAGCAGCGGTCTAGAGGCAGAGCAGCGGTCTACGAGGAAGCAGCGGCAGCGGTCTGGAGAGGCTGCGGGCAGAGCGACTAAAGGCAGAGCAGCGGTCTGGAATGATCGCTGGCGAGCAGGAGAGCGGTCTGCGAGAAGAATGGCGCTGCGGTCTGCGAGACGGGGGCTGCGGTCTGCGGTCTGCGAGATCGGCAGAAGATGGCGCTGCGGTCTGCGAGATCGGCAGAGGATGGCGCTGGCGAGCTGCGAGAAGGGGGTCTGCGGTCTGCGAGATCGGCAGAGGATGGCGCTGTGATCTGCGAGACGGGCGCTGTGGTTTGCGAGATCGGCAGAGGGGGGAATCGGGCGGTCGGTGAGCAGCGGAGGTGGGAACAGAGGTGCCCACTTGTCAGGAGAGAAGCTTATAAAAGCTAGGAGGAGGCGGAGGAGGAAGAGGAGAGAACACGCAGGAAGCAGCGGTATGAAAAAGGATAGACCGCAGGATTGTGGTCTGAAAGAGAGACGCAGGAGAGCTGCGGTCTGAAAGAGAATAGGCCGCAGGAATTGCGGTCTAAAATAAGGAGGGGACCGCGGTCAGAGACAAGCGGAACCTGGCTCTGATACCATGTTGTAAAGTCCCAAAGACTTGTATATATTTCTCTTATGTGTAAATACAAAGGAAGAATACAAATATATAGGAGAAAGAATGAGACAGAAAAAGCCTATACACTGTGTGGGACTAAAGAGAAGATCTAAATGGGCCTGTTCATGGGCCTATTACATGGATTTTGCTAACAAGAACTAATATCATAATATGTAATGATGATCATCAAACTCTTCACATAAACAAGATCTTCTTTGATATTAAATTAATAAAATGATTTTGTAAGGAGAACAAATTATTTCTAAGAGTTAGCCACCATTTAATATGATGCGTGACTGCGCGCCTGACGTCGTGAATAAAATTGCGGGAAACGCGTATCCCGCAAGGGGGATACGCGTTTCCCAATTAATTTTTTTATTTAATTTAAATATTGCGTTTCCTACGTTTCGAAAACGCGTTTCCGAGCGTTTCCGGTCGTTTCCCGTATCCGATACACGTTCGAGCCGATACACGAAGCATTTTTAAGTATCCGTGCTTCGTAGGGAGTGATATTAACAATTGTTAATCTATCTTATTGAAAGATAAAAAAGATACATAGATGCGATAAATTTAAGTACCTTAGATCAATTATTCAAGAATGAAGTAAATGAGGATATAACTTCTAAAATTAAGTGACACGAACGGGCGATTAGGGCAAGGATGGATATGTTGGGTCGTATCTCCTCCAATCTCATTCGCTCCAACAAGATAATACAAGTATAGGTTCAAGATATGACACCTCCCCCTATATATAGGAGGGCCCATTACATAATAAAAAATGCATAACAAAGATAACGAAAATACAAAAGTCCCAAGGCTTCATTCCGACGCATCCTCAAACTGCGCCCGGGTCCCTTGAGCGCCTCGTGTAAACCCTTGTGTAGAGCTTGCCGATGATGGGGTCTTCCGCACTCGTATCAACACCCCCGGGTTCCACAACTATCTTGTCCTCAAGGTCGAATTCTGCGAACTGGGCCTTGATCTCCTCCTCCAGGTTCCACGTGGCCACCTCGGCTGGTTGGTCCTTCCACTGGATGAGAACCTGTAGCCCTGGTCGCCCTTGGATGTCTTCGATCCGTGATCTCAAAATCGTTGCAGGCTCATACCGAGGGACCGAATCAACCGATAAACCGTCCGGTAATGTAGCCTGGAGGGGATGGTCCCCTAGGGCCCTCTTCAGCTGGGAGACATGAAAATGGGGTGAATTAGACAATCGGAGGGCAGCTGCAGCCGGTAGGCCACATCCCCAATTTTCTCTAAGATCAGGAAGGGGACAAAATAGCAGAACGAGAGCTTATGATGTAGACAGCCGGTCAAGGAGCTCTGCCTATGTGGCCGCAGTTTGACGAACACCTTCTCGCCTTGCGAGAGTATCAGCTCGCTGCGGTGACGATTGGCCTGCTGGATCATGCGTTGTTGGGCCGTGCCAGATGGTGCTTTAGTTGGCGGAGCCCGTGCCAGATGGTGCTTTAGTTGGCGGAGGCCCTCGTCCCGGTCCTGGAGGTCGGCGGCCAAGGTTTGTACCTGACATTCACCCGGTAAGCCGCACGGTATGGGTGGAGGTGGGCGCTCGTAGACTGCCTGGAAGGGGGTGACGCCCATGGCGGACTGATACAACGTGTTGTACCATAGCTCCGCCCATGCGATCCACTGGGTCCACTATCGAGGCTACTCAGTTGCAAAACAATGCAAATACATTCCCACGCAACGGTTGAGGACCTCCGTCTGCCAGTCAGTCTGCGAGTGGTAAGATGTGCTGAACCGTGGGTTGGTCCCCTGTAGACGGAACAACTACTGCCAGAAGGAGCTCATGAAAACTGGGTCACGATCGCTCACGATGAAACGGGGAAAATCGTGGAGGCGGACCACCTCCCCAATGAAGATTCGTGCAACTGAGTTGGAGGTGTAGGGATGTCGAATAAGTATGAAATGCCCGTACTTGAACAGGCGGTCCACCACAACAAGAAGGCAATCATAGACCTGTGAGCAGGGCAAGCGGCTGAAGAAATACATGTCTTTATCTGCCCAGACCAGATCAGGGATGGGTAGGGGCTGGAGGAGTCCCGGCGAGAGAGTTTGGTACTTGGCCTTCTGACATGTCAGACAGTTGGCCACAAACTGTTGCACAGTCCGCATCATACCCCGTAAGTACAAGGTGGTCGCAAGTCGTCGGTACGTAGGGTAGGTGTTGGAATGGACCGTTGTCGATGTAGCATGAAACTCATGGAGCAGGCGGGGGATCCAGGATGACGAATCTGCGACCACAAGACGATCACGGTAGAAGAGATGATCTCTAACCAGGAGGAAAGGAGGGTGCGAACTCGGATCGTTTCACAAATCCGGTATCATGGAGGCATAGTGGGGGTCCCCGCGCACCTCTGCCTGCAGGGTATTTGCATCCCGCCAACGAGCATGGGAGATCGCTGCCAAGGTCCCCACGTGCTCTCGTCGGGACAAGGCGTCAGTTGCGGTGTTCGTGCTCCCCGTCTTGTACTCGATGGAGAACTGGTATCCAAGGAGTTTGGCAATCCAAAGCTGTTGTGCGGGAGTCGTGACTTTCTGACTCTACAAATGATGCAGGTTGCGGTGGTCTGTGCGCACCATGAAGGGCCGACCAAGAAGATAGGTCCGCCAATGCTGGATGGAAAGAATAAGTGAACGGAGCTCGCTGTCGTATGCGGATGATGCCTCCCGCCGGTCGGAGAAGGCCTTGCTGAAATAGGCGATGGGCCGACCCCCCTGCATGAGGACCGCGTCACCCCCCTTCCCAGAGGCATCACACTCGACAACGAATGGCTCAGAAAAGTGGCATCCCCAGGACTGGCGCTGATACGAGCACGCGCTGTAGACTGTGAAAGGCCTCCTGAGTCGTGCTCCAAGAAAACGGTGCCCCCTTCTTGAGGAGGTCGGTTAGTGGACGCGCCAATGCCCCATAGTTGCAGATGAATCGACAGTAGTATCTTGTAAGGCCCAAGAATCCACGCACTGCTCTGATGCTCGTCGGAGTCGCCCACAGTAGGACAGCGTGAACCTTGGCAGGGTCCATTGCTAGACTGGCGGCCGCAATGATGTGTCCCAAATATTCGATCTGCGTCTTCCCGAATAGACACTTCTTGTAGCGGGCCACGAACTGGTGATCTGCAAGCACTTGAAGCACGGTGGCCAGATGGTCCCAGTGGGGCTGCCAAGAAGTGTTGTAGACCAATATATCATTAAAAATTACCAAAACGAACTTACGTAGATGTGGCCGGAAGACGTCATTCATCGTGGATTGGAATGTGGCTGGGGAATTAGTCAAGCCAAAAGGCATGACGAGAAACTCAGTGTCCATCATGAGTGCAGAATGCCGTCTTGGGCAGATCCTCGGCCAGGACCCGAATTTGGTGGTAGCCCGAGCGAAGATCCAACTTGGAGAAGTAAGTCGCTCCTTGTAGTTCATCCAACAACTCCTGGATGAGGGGGATCAGGTACTTGTCAGGGATCGTGAGCTTGTTCAGCTCCCGATAGTCCACACAAAATATCCAGCTGCCATCCTTCTTTCGTACCAGGAGAACCGGGTTGGATAAAGGGGTCGCACTCGGATGGATGATGCCCGCCGTAAGCATCTCATCGACCATGGCCTCTATAGAGGTCTTCTGATCATGGTCGTAACGATACAGGAGGACGGCGACCGCGAATACCCTAGGTTGTAGGACAATGGAGTGATCTGAGGTCCGGTTCGGGGTAAGCTCGTGTGGTGTGGAAAAGAGGGGCCCATGTCTGTCCAAGAGCCGCTGGATGTCTGCGTGAGGAACGGGCGGTGCCCGAGGGGTTGTCGCCTCCATGTGCCACTGGAGGACGCTGAAGTCTGGGTCGGTCGTCCGCAGAAGGGAGTGATAGAAATAATCGACTAGAAGGGGAATGAAAAAACGACGGGAGATAAGAGTGCTTTGATATTCTGGTAGAAATAAGCTAAAGGTTTTGGTTTTATGTCTTTTGGCAGTTTTACAGGTAGCAGGATCTACAGTGGAGGAGAATTAGAAAGGCCAAAGATTTCATTCAAATATAGCAGAGAAAGGTTACATTTAAATAAGCCATGACGAAGGTTCTGTAATAGCATTAATAAAAGTAGTTTAATGCTACAGTTAATACATTGTAATTAAGTGCTTAAGTGGGAATACTAAAAGACTCCCGGCTTGCTAATAAATGCTGGAGTTTATTGATGGTTTTGATTTCTTGTTCTTCACACCCCCTCTAAATCTGCGCCATTCTTCACCCCGATCATCTCCCGCGGGTTGACGAAGCGGGTTCTGTGCAATGGCTTCGTCATGATGTCTGTTTTCTGCACTTCGGAAGGGCAGTACTCCAGCTCTATTAGGTTCTTCTCAACTGCTTCACGGATGAAGTGGAATTTTATGTCTATGTGCTTGCTTCGAGCATGGTAGATGGGGTTCTTCGATAGAGCTAGGGCAGATGTGTTGTCGCACAAAAGTTTTACTGCTTCGGCTTCGTGATCTTCGTCTTTAGCTTTGCTTAGGTCTTTTATCAGTCTTTGGAGTCATATAGCTTCACAGGCCGCTGTGTTGAGGGCCATGAACTCTGCTTCAGTTGTGGAGAGTGCCACGGTATGCTGCTTTCTCGAACTCCAGGAAATAGGGCTGGATCCCAGAAAAAAGACATACCCGCTGGTACTCTTCCGATCATCAAGGTTTCCGGCCCAATCTGCGTCTGAATAGCCAATCAATGTAGCATTCTTTTCTTGTTTGAACAAAATTCCATAGGACTTGGTTCCCTGCAAGTAACGAAGAATCCTTTTTGCGGCACAAAAATGAATTTTGGAAGGTTTGTTCACAAACCTGGCGAGGATGTTGACTGCGTTCTCAATATCAGGCCTGGAATTTGTGAGATAGATGAGGGAGCCGATGAGGCTCCGATATTCTTCGTTGTCTGCCCCTTCTTCATCATCTTTTTTAGCTGTGAGCTTGTCTGATGCTGTCATTGGTGTTACTGTTGGGTTGGAGTCCTCCATCTGAAATTTCTTCAGTAGTGATCGGGTGTAGAGTTCCTGTGAGACAAAGATTCCTTCTGGCAGGTACTTTATCTGGAATCCTAGAGTGAATTTTAGATTTCCAAGGTCGGTCATCTCATACTTTTCTTTCATCTTTCCTCTGAATTCCTTGATTAGTTCTTGATTGGTTCCAGTTACAATAAGGTCATCTACATAAAAGCTCACATAGATGTTTCCCATTCCAGTGATTTTCAGGTAGAGCGTTGGCTCGAGGGGGCAGCGTGTGAATTCCTCAGATAAGAAAAACGAATCAATATTTTGGTGCCATGCCCGTGGGGCTTGCTTGAGCCCATAGAGGGCTTTGTGTAACTTGTAAACTTTGTTTTCACTCCCTCTAATTTCGAATCCAGGTGGTTGATGAACATAGACTTCTTCTGTTAGCATGCCATTCAAAAACGCAGATTTTACATCGAGGTGATAAATTGGAAGATGATTTTGAGCGGCAACAGCAAGAAGAAATCTAATGGTTGTCAGCCGGGCTACTGGGGCAAACGTTTCATTGTAATCTGCTCCAGGTTTCTGAGAGAACCCCCTTGCTACAAGTCGTGCCTTTAGTTTGTGCAAACTGCCATCCTCATTTTGTTTTACCTTAAATACTCATTTAAGGCTAATTATATTTTGTTTGGAGGTGGATCAACTAGTGACCAGGTCTCATTCTTTTCGATTGCTGTAAGTTCTTCCTTCATTGCTTCTCTCCAACCTTCTTCAGTTGATGCTTCTTGGTAATTAAATGGTGTGGAGATAAGTAAGGCTGATTCTGTGGCTTGATAAATATCTTGTAAAGATCACATTTTAATGGGTGATGATGATTCTGTGCCATATTCTTCCTGAGGTGGTGATGGAGGGGCTTCACTGCAATGGATGGGATTTGGTATAACCTCAAGTCCAACCGGCAATGAAGCTGATAAAATATCATTGGCTGAATCTGATGCCCAATCCCAAAAGCTGGTCTCATGAAATGTGACATCACGGGAGATTATAATTTTGTTATTTTGGGGCTTCAATAATCTATAGCCCTTACTCTCATTGTTGTATCCTAGCAAGACACGCTTCTCTCCACTACCCACCAACTTGTCTCTACCTTCTTTGTTTGAGTGAGCAAAAGCTACACAACCAAATACTCTTAGGTATGCTATTGATGGTTTCTCTTTGTGCAGAGCTTCATAGGGTGTAGTTTTAATCAGGGCTTTGGTGGGTACCCTGTTTAAGATGTGCACAGAGGTGGCAATGGCTTCTCCCCATAGTTCTTTAGGACAAGAGGCATGAAGCATCATGGTCCTTGCCATTTCCATTACAGTTCTGTTACGCCTCTCAACTACTCCATTCTGTTGGGGAGAGTATGGGGTAGTAAGCTCCCTGCGTATTCCTGCTTCTTGGCATAGTTTGTTGAATTGAGTTGATAAAAACTCACCCCGTTTATCACTCCTTACAACTTTAATCTTCCTGGTGAACTAGTTTTCTACTTACAACAACACTCAAGCCTTTATCCCACCATAGTGGGGTCGGCTATATGGATCCTCTGTCGCCATTGCGCCCTATCTTTAAGCATAGTCTCATTAATGCTTAAGTACATCATGTCTTTCTTTATAGTTTCATTCCAAGTCTTTTTTGGTCTACCCCTCCACCGTTTAACATGTCTAGTGACTAAACTCTCACAACGCCTAACAGGTGCCTCTAATGGTCTCCTATGTACATGTCCAAACCATCTTAAACGAGCTTCTCGCATCTTCTCTACAATTGGCGCCACTCCTATCTTATCCCTGATACATTCATTCCTAATTTTATCCAGTCTCGTGTGACCACAAATCCACCTAAGCATTCTCATCTCCGCGACTCCCATTTTTTGCTCGTGTACACCATTCACTGCCCAACACTCAGAACCGTAGAGCATTGCAGGCCTAATTGCAGTACGGTAAAACTTGCCTTTAAGTTTTAGTGGTACTTTACGATCACATAGGATCCCAGACGCTCCTCTCCACTTCAACCAACCTGCTTGGATTCTATGAATCACATCTTTATCTACACCTCCATCTTTTTGAATTATCGATCCCAGATATTTAAAGCACTCACTGCAGGAAATATCTTGGTCACCCAATTTAATGACGGAGTCATCTGACCTTCTTGCACTACTAAATTTAAGCTCTATATACTTTGTCTCAGTACTGCTCAACCTAAAACCCTTCTTTTCTAAAGTGTCTCGCCAAGATTCCAGTTTCGCGTTTACACCCTTGCGCGTCTCATCGACCAAAACAATATCATCTGCAAATAATAAACACCAAGGTATTGCTTGCTGGATATGTCCGGTGAGCTCATCTAAGATAAGGGTAAAGAGGTAAGGGCTTAAAGCTGACCCTTGATGTAAGCCAACAGCGATAGGGAATTCCTGTGTTAATCCTCCAGATGTCCTCACCCTGGTCACTCCATTTGTATACATATCTTTGATTACGTCAAGATGAAAAGTATACCCTAAACCCTAAACCCTAAACTAGTTTTCTACTTGTTTTTTGAAAATAACAAACTGCTCATATGCTTCAGATTTTTGTGTTAGGTGTTGGATCCACATGAAACGGCTATAGTCATCAACAATGAGGTAGTAATATCTCTTTCCTCCTAAAGAGGGTGTGCTGGCAGGTCCCCATAGATCCATATGGAGGAGATCTAGTGGAGCACAGGCTCTTTTGTGGGCTGTTTTGGGGAAGGGATGTCTGTGTGATTTAGCATGGGCACACGATTCACAGAGCTGGTGAGGTGTTTTAAACATAGGTAGACCTTCAACAAGCTTTTCATTTTGTATTTTGTTGATGACTGGAAGGGATAGGTGGCCTAGCCGATGATGTCATAACTGTGCAGTGGGGGTATTGCATGCCTGAGGGTAGGTAAGAGCATGCATCACAGCTGGCTTTAAACAAAGTGTAAAAATGTTATTGTTGTTCATGTGGGCTGAGGCAACAATGGTATTGTTCTTTGGGTCAACAATATCGCACACATTTTGTTTGAAAAGAACTTTAAGGAGGTTCTGAGAGAGTGTAGGGACAAATTGTACATTTAGCATTTGTTTGGTGGAGCCATCAGGGGTAATTACTGATACAGTTCCTCTGCCCTCAATCTTTTCTTTATTTCCATCACCTAATGTCACTTCAGATTTCCATGTCTCATCAAGATTGATGAAGAATGACTTATGATTTACCATGTGGTTTGAGCAACCACTGTCTACAAACCAAGTGGAAATGTCCTTATTGATGTAGGGAGTGTTATATGTAAATAAGAACTGGTCAGACTCAACTTCAGTGATTTTTGCTTCTTCTTTGTGTTTGTGCCAACACTTGTCTGCAAAATGATTAGGGATTTTGCAGTCTTTGCATCTGAAAAAACAGTTCCTGGACTCATGGTTCTGTTTTTTACAAATGATGCAGTATTGTTCATTTTGATGAGGTGTTTTACTAGGCTTTTGATTTGCTCTTTTGAAGTTTCTGTTGTCAGTCTTGGGTCGATTGTCTGAGACTTCAATGTTCTTTCTCTCAGGATTTCCCTTTTGAAATGACATCTGTGTTTAGAAAGCCTTCTCTAACATGGGTTCATCGTGGTTAAACAAATCCTCATGGGTTTGTAGAGATGTCATAAGATCTATGATTGTAAGCTTTTCAAGGTCATGGGATTCTAAGATGGCAGACACAATGTGTTTGTGGGTCTTTGGCAGGGATCTTAGAATTTTCTCTACAATCTGTTGTTCTTCTATTGTTCCTCCAAGACTCTTAATCTGATTTACAAGGCTAATGACTTTTGCAAAGAAGTCTTGAACCGTTTCATTTTCTGCCATTGTGATTGAATAAAAATTGCATCTAAGGGAGTAAAGTTTTATTTTTATTACCTTCTTGGAGCCTTTGTACTCGTTCTCCAACCCGACCCATGCCTCCTGTGCGGTTTTAGATCCCATTATTCTGGGATAGATTGATGCAGCAATTCCTTGTTGAATAAGATGCAAGGCCAAAGCATCTTTCTTCAGTTCTTCTTTTGTGAATGTGGGAGGTTCACCGGCTTTGGATTTTTCTCCTGGTGTTGGCCCATCTTTTACAATATCCCATAAGTCTTGGGAGCGGAGAAGGGTCTCCATCTTGTCGCTCCAAAAATCGTATAGATCACCTGAGAATATTGGAATGGTGGAGTGGGTATAGAGGGGGGCAGAGTTGGTAGATGATGAGGTCATCGAAAGTAAGAACAGATACTCAATGGGTACAACCCAGAAATCACGATGCTCTGATACCACTGATAGAAATAATCGACTAGAAGGGGAATGAAGAAACGACGGGAGATAAAAGTGCTTTGATATTCTGGTAGAGATAAGCTAAAGGTTGTGGTTTTATGTCTTTTGGCAGTTTTACAGGTAGCAGGATCTACAGTGGAGGAGAATTAGAAAGGCCAAAGATTTCATTCAAATATAGCAGAGAAAGGTTACATTTAAATAAGCCATGACGAAGGTTCTGGAATATCATTAATAAAAGTAGTTTAATGCTGCAGTTAATACATTGTAAGTAAGTGCTTAAGTGGGAATACTAAAAGACTGCTGGCTTGCTAATAAATGCTGGAGTTTATTGATGGTGCTGATTTCTTGTTCTTCACAGGGAGCACAGGACGGCAGGAGAACGGGCCAAAGAGGAGTCCCCCTGCAGTAGGTGAGTGGGTCATACATCTCAAAGACCATGGTGAGGCGATCCCAATTGTGTTGGATGTCACCTAACGTGCGCAGCCAGGCCACGCCAAGGATGGTGTCCAGGCCGCCAAGTCCGAAGATGTAAAAATCCGTCATACCCGAATAAGAACCGATCGTGAGGGGCAACCCAACGCAGCAGCCCGTCGTTTGAGTGCGGCGTCCGTCGCCGAGGCACACGTGAAAGCCCGGGGCTGGCGTCATCGGAAGCTGAAGCTCCGTCACGAGTGCTTGGGAGATGAAGTTGTGGCTCGCCCCGCTGTCGATCATCAGGACCACAGAGCGGTCGCGAAGGGAAGCCGCCGGCTTCATGGTACAGGGTCCTGTCAATTGTCATGCCCCGCACCGAGTAACAGGAGACCTTGAGGCGGTGGAGTAGAGCTAGTGGGGTCGGATCGAGGTCTTCTTCATCTAACTCCAGGGTCTCAAAGTCAACCATGCTAATGTCGTCATCTTCGCCCCTGAGTATCATTTTGAAATCCTTGTTCGGGAAGATATGAGTAGGGGAGTAAGACCCTTTGCAACGAAAACAAAGGCCCTTGCCGCAGAGGTCCAAATACTTAGCCTGAGAGATCCTGTGCACCAGTATCTTGGCTCGGGGAGGTGCAGAAGGAGGCCGTGGTGGAGGCTGCGGTGGAGGCCGGACTGGGGCAATAGGGGGTTCGTCCGGAAGACGAAGCGGAACTGTCGGTGGCTTAAAAGAGCCTGGATGGGAAGAGGAGGAAGTGCTGACGGAATGGAGGGCCGGACTAGAGGGCAAGGTGGAAAAATCCTCTTCGACATAACGAGCTTGCTCCATAGCTCGAGTAAGCGTAGTCGGGTCATGCACCCGTAGACGGGCCCAAATGTGCGGTCGTAGGCCGGCAAGGATAGTGCCCAAGTAGTGGTCTGCCGACAAGCCCGAAAGATGTGTGGCCACCTCGATGAAGGCATTGATGTAGGAAACAACGGAGTCCGTCTGACGAACGTTGCTCAAACGCTCAAAAGGGTTGCCGGAATGGCGCGTGTCGTAATGACGAAGTAGGTCGTCCTTGAGGGCCACCCAGGAGAGAGTAGGAGTGGATTGGCGCAACCAACGAACCGAGTAGAGGGTCGAGCCCTCCATGTAGATCATCGCGATGGGCACCTTTTGGACCTCGGGGGTGCCCTAGAGGTCAAAATATTGCTCATTGCGGGCAACCAGCCCATGGGATCAGTTCCATTAAACACAGGAATGTCGAGTCAGCATAGGTGGGGAGCCGACGGGTCATCGAAGGGCGTAGAAAACCCTAGCGGGTCAACGCCGCTACTGGGAGAGGTGATAGAGGGGGCTACATGGGCCGGTGGCGGTGATGGAGTAGCCGGCGGAGTGGGAGGACCGAGTGGATCTCTCGTACTGCGACTTGGAGGTCGGAGAGAGTGGTGTCTACTTGATCAATGTGGTCGGAAAGGCCCTCCACCGAGGGAGGATTGTTTTTGTCACGAGAAGCCATGCGGCGCGTCACGGGCATGCGCGGGCATCGATGGAAGGGGTGGATCAGGAGGCTGGGAATCGAGGCCGAAGGGAAACAGCGCCCTCACGTCTGATATCTGAGCGCAGTGGCAAAACTGGGCGCTGGCGGAATCAAGGAGCGGGGGGGGGGGGGGCGTCTGCGCGAAGCGAACTCGGTGTTGTAGAGGCTGGCGGGGTGCGGAAGTGGTGGCTGCGCGGGTCGCCAGGGTTACGAGGGAGCAGAGGCGGAGCACGTGCGGTGCGTCGAGGGAGAGCGTGCGACGCGTGAACAGCAGGCGGACTAGGTTGATACACGAACGAGCGATTAGGGCAAGGATGGATACGCTGGGTCGTATCTCCTCCAATCTCATTCACTCCCATGATAATACAAGCATGGGTTCAAGATATGACACCCCCCTATACATAGGAAGGCCCATTACATATTAAAAACGCAAAACAAAGATAACGGAAATACAAAAGTCCAAAGACTTCATTCCGACGCATCCTCAAACCGCGCTCGGGTCCCGTGCGCGCCTTGTGTACACCCTTGCGTAGCGCTTGCTGATGATGGGGTATTCCGCACTCGTATCATTAAGGTTGGATGGTTAAAAAAGAATAGCGTTTTAAGAGTATTATATGATAAGAGGATAATATGGAGACTTAAAAGTAAATTTTATAAAACCGCAATTAGGCCAATAATTTTATATGGGGATACATTCTAAACATGTAGGTATATTTATGGTGGCCAAAGAATTGGTCTTAGGAGATAGAAAATTTATTGAAACCAGGTTGGTTCTGTCAAATTGAAGTTAATGAGCTATGTATGACTTGAAATAAGATTGGTTGGATTGGCTCAAGACCAATTTGTTGAAAACCCTGCATATAAAAACAATAAGCCAAATTCCTTATTTTTTCCCTATAGCAATAAAGAGCTCTCCATCTCCTAAACTGACGAAGGCGTACTCATCGAAGTCGTCATACAATTTGATTATCTTCTGATAACAATGTCAGAAACATACAAACATGTCTTCTGTGGAAGGAAACCAGTAAGATTTTACTGCAGTAAATACCAATATTTACCTCATCATAAGACATAAAGGGAAGACCAAGATCTGACAGAGGACGAGCAGCAATACAGTCAAACCAATCCCGTCCCTTGCATTGTTTTAGGCCTTGTACAACTGCCGATTGTGTGATGAAATTATCAATGGAAAGATTCCGGACATCGACCACTGGGACATTCCTCAATCTATACTTTGAAAGCAAGAGCAGCACAGTGAGCATGGAACTGTCAACTGCAACGGGAAGGAATGGAGCCCAGCGATACATCTCTACAATTGACTTTACCTGTGACAGAACGAGTGAAATTAAACTCGAGCAATGAATGTAACACCAAAACATATATAAGATCTCAGCAATTCAGTAGCAATCAAGTCTCTATTTAGTTTAAATATGTTCAAACATCAAAGTGATGGACAATTTTCAACATATCGCTTTCAACAAAATAAAGCTTAATAGGAGTAATGTTCGACCTCAATGAAAACTCAGTGATCATACAAAACATTGTGTTCCCGCTCGTGACTTGCAAGGCTGATTTCATCCTCCAATGGCGACTTTCCCTTTGTCGTCATCTTTGTGTTTCCGTCGTCGTGGCTACCACTATTATGGAAGTATGAATGTATGATGAAGCCTTCATTTGCCTTTAACTTGATTTCCTCCGTGGCTCAGAAGTGGTTGCAATTACGAACAAATTCATGCACCTTAGAAAATGTTTTTGAAAAAAACCTTCTATGATTCTATTTGTTACATCGTAGGGATGTGAAAGCGAACACTAACCAATGTAAACCATTGTGCGGTATCGTGAAAAATAAATCCTATCTAACATAGGATGATGCATACATGCGAAGAGTGATCTGACAATGTTTGCAAGTAATAATGAACGTATAAAAATTGAGCACATAACACAAGCAGTATTACACAATTGATAGGAGCAAGCAAGACTTTCCTCTAATTGGAGAGCCGTTAGTTAAATCATGATCAGTCACAAGAACCACACTAACATAGGCACGCATGCTGAAATTATCGAGTCGATGTTGGTCTATTAGAGACTTTAGGTGTTTTGGGGTTTAGTCCCACATTGTTGTTTCAAGGTTTTGAGTCCATGTATGTCTTTTAAATACCCCCCTTTGTGGGATGAATAAAACACTTGTTATTTCCTTTTATTATATCCAACATGGTATCAGAGCCATGGATTATGTTACGGTCCCGGGTTTGCGAGCGAGTGAAAGGCCGTTGGAGAGGGAAGTCCTGCAGGGAAGAGGAGGATCCCTTCCTTGAGCCCTTGGGAGCAATGGTGGAGACGAAGTGGAGCAGCTCATTCGGCGGCGGCGGCGAGCGCGAGGCGCGGTGCGGCAACGGCTAGGGTTGGCGGAAGGGGGGAGGCGCTGATTTGATCGGGAGAATAGAGGGAGAACGAGAGGAAAAGTTAAGAGATAGAGATAGAGAGATTTCAAGTAATTTCTTTCTTACCCATTTCATTCCAATCCCACCACATAAAGTCCAACCATCAAAGTAAAAACCAACTTGCCCCCTCAATAAGGCTTAACAACTATTGAGGTTAAAAACGTACTAAATGAAATTAAAATAACATGTGAAATAGAAATGATAGATCAAGCGCGCATTGTCCGTGGTTCAAGCCAAACCCAATCTGATATGCCCCTTTGGAGAGGGTTACTTGACAGTAGGGCCGGCGTTTAAGCCAAACCCAATCTCCTGGAGGCTGGAGCAAAGAATAGTTCCCGATGGCTGCTGTTGTAGGTAGCCTCCATTCGTGCTTGGGCCTGAATGAGCCGGTCCTGTGCGAGGCGAAGAACCTCGTCACGCGTGCGGAGCTCCGTGTCGACAGTGGGAGAGCGGGCCGATGCAGCAACGTACGTGAGGAGGCGGGGAGGCTCCCGACCATAAATGAGGTGGAAGGGGGTGGTCTGGAGGGCGGTGTGGTAGGAAGTATTGTAACAATACTCCACCCAGGGTAGCCAGCGGGCCCAATCCTTGGGCCGATCCCCCGTAAGGCAACGCAAGTACATCTCGAGGGTCCTGTTGACCACCTCGGTCTGGCCATTGGATTGTGGATGGTATGCGGAGGAGAGGGCCAGTTTTGTGGCACAAAGAGCGAACAACTGCTGCCAAAACTCGGAAGTGAAGACCTTGTCCCTGTCGGACATGATGCTTTCCGGTATCCCGTGGTAACGAAAACACCCGGTCGAAGAAAATACGGGCCACAACGGGTCCTGTGATGGGTCGGCTCATGGAAATGAATTGGCTCCCCTTGAAGAAACGGTCCACCACGACAAGGATGGCATTGAACCCGCGAGATGGAGGCAATCCTCCAATGAAATCCATGGAGATGTCGGCACATATCTGTGTCGGCACTGGCAGCGGCTGTAGTAGACCGGCTGGGGAGAGAACCTCCGTTTTGTTGCACTGGCAGCTGATGCACTCCGCAATGTACGTCTGAACGCTGCGCTTGAGCCCTGGCCAGAAGAACTCGGCACGCACACGTTGAAGCGTCTTTTGGATCCCTTCATGAGTGCGGTCATGGATGGCCAAAAGAATGTCGCGGATCAGAGGTGAGGTCGCTACCAAATAGAGGCGATCCTTGTAGAGGATAAGGTCATCACGAATCGTCCAACTCGGCGGTAGGTGCCCCTCCTGGATACGGAGCCGCAGCTCGCGAAGAAAGGGAGAGCCATCAATCTCCTGACTGAGGTGGGAAAGAACTCGTGAGGAGGGCTCGGACATAGCATAGAGGAGAGCATCTGAGGAGTCGCGGCGAGAGAGAGTGTCGACCGCACTATTCAAGTGGCCGGCCTTGTATTCCACTCGGAAATCTTACCCCAAAAGGTGGCTCACCCAACGTTGTTGGGGCACCGTAGTCAATCTCTGCTCCAACAAATACTTGAGGCTAAAGTGATCGGTCCGGATCAAAAAGGAACGTCCCCACAAATAGGGCCGCCAGTGGTGAACTTCCTTTGCCAAGCCAATAAGCTCTTGCTTGTAGGCGGGCAGCTACCGGTGGTGAAGAGTCGTATTGCGGCTAAAGAAAGCAATTGGGTGCCCGTCCTGCTGAAGCACCGTCCCGCAGCCATGCTCTGAAGCATCGCATTCCACCTGGACCTCCTCAAAATCTGGTAGCTGTAGAACTGGGGCGGAGACTAGAGTTTGTTGTAAAGCTCGAAAAGTCTCCCTGGCCGAGTCGTCCCATGTAAAGCTCTGGCGCCTCAAGAGTGATAACAAAGGGGCAGCGATGACCGTGTATCCCTGGATGAAACGTCGGTAATAGTCGGTCAGTCCTAAGAATCCGCGCAGTTCCCGTTGTGACTGGGGAATGGGCCGGTCGAGAACCCCCTGAATCTTGACTGGATCAGCAGCAACCCCGGTGTGATCCACGATGTGCCCCAAGTAGACGACTCGGTTAGTGCCGAAGGAGCACTTGGCGCCCTTCAAGTAGAGTCGTTGAGACCGTACTAGCTGAAGAACCTGTCTGAGGTGGTCGAGGTGCGCCTCCCAAGAGTTGTTGTATACCAAAATATTATCGAAGAAAACAAGGACACGGCGACGTAGGAGAGTATGGAATACCTCGTTCATGAGGGCCTGGAATGTGGATGGGGCGTTGGTGAGCCCGAAAGGCATCACCAGAAACTCGAAGTGGCCATGATGTGCTCGGAAGGCGGTCTTCTCCACGTCCCCAGGGTGCATACGGACCTGATGATATCCCGAGCGAAGATCCAGTTTGGAGAAGAAGCGTGATCCATGCATCTCGTCCAATAGCACTTCCACAACTGGAATAGGGAACTTGTCCTTGACGGTCTGAGCATTCAAGGCGCGGCAATCCATGCAGAAGCACCACGAGCCGTCCCTCTTGCCGACTAAGAGGACGGGTGAGGAGAAGGGGGAAACGCTGTGGCGGATGATGCCTTGCTGAAGCATCTCGGTGCACTGCCTCTCAATCTCATCCTTTTGTAGAAAGGGATAACGGTATGGGCAGACGACCGCCGGGGCCGTATTCGGCAGGAGGCAGATACGGTGGTCCTGGCGGCGCGGGGGTGGAAGCCCGGTTGGTGCGTCCAAGGTGTTGTTGTACTCCTGCAGGAGGTCGGAGAGGTCGGGCTGCTCGGTCGAAGCAGACTGGAGCAAGAAGGCATGACTAGTCTTCACCATCGGTTGGCCCTGCCATACTGTCGAGGTAGGCCCATGTCCCCACGACATAGTGAGGGTCTCCAAATCCCACAGAATCGGTCCCAGCGTGCGTAACCAACGCGTCCCTAGAACGGCCTCGAAGCCCCGCAGGGCTATGACAAAGAAGTCCACCCGAGAGTGATAATCCGCCACCCTAATCGGAACGTCCCGGCAAACGCCGGTGCATATCATTGCGGTGCTATTTGGCACTGCGACACGTAAACGCTTGCGGTGAGTAATAGGAAGCTGGAGGCGCTGAGCGGCGTGGTCGCTGATGAAACTGTGGGTACTGCTCGTATCCATGAGGGCAAGGAGCTCATGGCCCGCCACGGAAATAGGCATTTGTACTGTGTCCCCCGAATGTGGACCTGACATGGCGTTGATTGATAGTGCAGAGTCCCCTGGCTCGTCATCCCCTTTGTCTGTATCTGAGGGGTCATCGACCTCAAGCCAAAAGAGACGCTTGCACTTGTGCCCCCGAGTGTATGCCTCATCACAGTTAAAACAAAGGCCCTTGGCGCGGCGCTCGGACATCTCCTGATTGGACAAGCGCCGAATATGAGACGGTCGCTCCCCCTCCTTTGGTCTAGTCGGGCCACCTCCTGGCGGGGGTGGGGGTGTGCAGGGTGCCGGAAGGAGACATCGCTGCTACGACGCCCCATGTGGGGACGATCAAGTAAGATGTGTAGCTCGCAAATACGTGCGAGACTCATGGCAGTCGAGAGATCCTGCGGATTTTGGAACTCCACGTCCATTCGGAGTCGCTCATGCAATCCCGCAGTAAAGAAGGCCACCTGGTGGGCCGTGGGGACCTGCGGTGCACGGGCCAAGAGAAGCTGGAACTGCTCCAAGTAATCATCAATCGACCCCGACTGCTTCAGAGAGATCAACTCGCCGATGGGGTTGCTCCAGAGTGGGGGCCTGAAACGTAAGTTGCACTGAGTCTTGAAGTCATCCCAAGTGAGAAGGGTCTTCTCTCGTTGAAGCTGGGAGAACCACAGTTGAGCCGAGCCCATCAAGTGGAAGGAGGCAACGCCCAGCCAATCCTCCAATGGAGTGCGTTGTGCCGCAAAGAAATGCTCGCACCGGGTCAGCCATGTAAGGGGATCCTCTTTGCCTTCGAAGATCGGAAAGTCCAGTTTGACAAATAGTGGTACCGTCGGTTTTTCCGAGCGGTTCGGCAACTCCGTCTGCAGTGTATGTGGGTGTTGTTCGTGAACGGAGGGAGAGGAGGCAGAAGCCGTCCGTGCCGATAAGGGCATGTCGTCGGGTCGGAGCGCGGCAAGGAGGGTTTGGTGGTTGTCGGCCATCATGGTCTTGAAGGATTCCAGGATTTGGGCCAATGTTTGGGCCCCTTGATCGTCGTCGTCCATAATGGAGGAGGGCCGGAGCGGTGGAAAATCTGGAAGAGGAAGTAAATCGGTGGAGGAAGCGAGGAGCAAACCCCCGCTGAGAGAGGATCCGAGGAGAATAGGCGGCGGACAGCAAGGCGCGGCCTGGAGTCGGATCAGGGCGGGCTGCGGCCGATCGGAGGGCTGGGGCGTCGGATCGGAGCGGCCAGCATCCTCGGCGTGCAGCAGCGGTGGAGCGGCGACGGTAGCGGCTTGAGGGAGGACGGTGGCTCTGTTACCAAGTTGTTACGATCCCGGGTTTGCGAGCGAGTGAAAGGCCGTTGGAGAGGGAAGTCCTGGAGGGAAGAGGAGGATCCCTTCCTTGAGCCCTTGGGAGCAAAGGTGGAGACGAAGCGGAGCAGCTCCTTCGGCCGCGGCGGCGAGCGTGTGGTGCGGCAGCGGCTAGGGTTGGCGGAAGGGGGGAGGCGCTGATTTGATCGGGAGAATAGAGAGAGAACGAGAGGAAAAGTTGAGAGAGAGATTTCAAGTAATTTCTTTCTTACCCATATCATTCCAATCCCACCACATAAAGTCCAACCATCAAAGTAAAAGACCAACTTGCCCCTCAATAAGGCTTAACAACTATTGAGGTAAAAACGTACTAAATAAAAAAAAATAGCATGTGAAATAGAAATGATAGATCAAGCACGCATTGTCCGTGGTTCGCGATGCTTGTAAGTGATTCCCCAATGCGGATCCGTAACAGATTGCTCCCTTTTCTATTTTGTTTTCCCACGCTCCTAGGGCGACGGTTCGTCTGGTTCTCGCGTGTGAGGATTGTTGCCGCTTCGTCAGCTATCTCCCGTGACATCCACCGCTTGCATGAAGCTCCTGCTCCTTCGACGATCCGGTCTACAGTCCCGTCTTCGTTCCCAACCGTTGATCCCGTGCATCCTCCTAGATCATGTAGTTCCCGTCGCTGCTCATTATCCTCGATCTCACCGAGCCCGTTGCCGCTGCTTTTCGTCGCAAGTCCCTCCTGGAGTTGTTCCCGCCAGTCCCGTCTGCTCGTCACTGTCGACGCTTCTCCGTCATCGTCCCTTGCCTCATCATCTTCCGCTCACTCCAGATCTAGGAAGCGTATGTTCCTGTCGACTCTGTGCTCGGCTGCAACTTTGTCGAGGATGGCTGTTACCTTTTCCGAGGATGGCTGTGTAACATCCCAAGGCCCTGGACTTACAATCGGGACAACGTCCACTAACTGCCTCGCCTGGCGACCGTTGTCGGGATGCAGCCCAAGCACCCCAACCCCTCTCCAGCCCACAGGCGGGTTGTTGGTGTCCACAGCCTCCCTTTGGTGAGAAGTGATCCAGTTAAGTGCCTCTACGAGGCCTTCCCAGGAGGTCACCCATCCCAGTACTACTCCAGCCCGAGCACGCTTAAAGCACTTCTCACCAAAGGGAGGCTGTGGCCACCAACAACCCGCCTGTGGGCTGGAGAGGGGTTGCGGTGCTTGGGCTGCAGCCCGGTAACGGTCTCCAGGCGAGGCAGTCGGTGGACGTTGTCCCGATTGTAAGTCCAGGGCCTTGGGACGTAACAACAGCTCAATTGGTGATGAGAAGTGAAAGAACTATATAGTTAAGCGTGCTCGGGATGGAGTAGTACTGGGATGGGTGACCTCCTGGGAAGGCCTTGTAGAGGCACTTAACTTGATCACTTCTCACCAAAGGAAGGTTGTGGCCACCAACAACCCGTCTGTGGATGGAGAAGGGTTGGGTGCTTGGGCTGCAGCCCGGTGACGGTGCCAGGTCAAGCCCAGGAAGCAAGGAATAGTCCTGCGCGAAGTCAGGGTAAATCCTGGGTCGTCACAGGCTGCCCTTCCAGTCATGGAAAAACCTTCATTGGATGTCCCTACCCGCATTACGACGATTCCAACCGCTACCTTCATTATTTCTGTCGATTCCTGCTGCTGCCCCTCGACCAACTCCGTCTGCTGCTACCCATCTGGGGTGTTGATTTCACGCTGAATCGCTGATGATGAAGTTTCATGGTGTTTTTTGGTCGTTTTTTAGCAGTTTTATGTGTCTTTAATCGTCTTTGCAGTGTTGTTGTTAGTGTTTGCTTAGTATGTTGTTTTGCCTATTTGCACGTGTTTTCCACGTGATCGAGAGTGTTTGGAACGAAGGCGTCTCAGATGATCTTTCCTGACCTTTCGCCTTCGTTCCACACGGCCTACAGGCTTATGTCGTATGTTGTTTGTGTCTCCCCATATTTTTTTCGTTTGGTCGTGTGTTGGGACACAACTGATGTTGGTAATCTAGTCTCAGCGGTTTGTGTCGTGTGGGACCATGTCATGCGGGACTGTGTCCCTTTGTGCGGATTATCCCCGACGGATTATCCCTGGTTGCCCGTTTGATAATGTGCTCCACATCCTTCGTTATCTTTCGCATATTGTGTGTAGGTGATTTCGGTTGACCGGTTTCCAGCAAGTCCATGTCGTGTGTGGGTCCTGCGTCGTGTGTGGGTCAGCGTCGTGTGTGGCTATGTCCCCGACTTGATTCCCCGGTTTGGAATTTCCCCCGGTGGCTCGTCTGATGTTTTGTCCCGCATCGCCTACCTCCATTGTCGTATTTGATATGTCCAAGCTGAAGGTTCCCCCTTCATATTGAGGGGGGGTGTTGGAATTGTCTGTGAAAATTTCTCTAAGGACCTTGTGAGAGCAAGCAGGAACCGATTATGCAACTAAGAGATACTAGCCAAAGCAACCAGAAACAGTCTTCAGGCAAATATGTGATCTTTATTGATAGCATAAAACTTCATTACAGGGCAAGACATGCTTGGCGAGACATGATTTCGCCAGCACAAACACCAAAAAAGGAAATACAAGGAAATGCAGATAACTGAGACCGCTCCAGACCGCGCGACCTCCCTGCGACTTCAACACACTGCCAGACCGCAGCGACTTGACGATCACAGAACCCCACCAACTCGCTGATCAAGCCGCCCACTTCTTCCGACCTCCTGATTCTCCCGAACTCCAGCACCACAACTCCAAGCCGCAGACCGCCCGAACACGTTTAGAGGAAGAGGTGAACGCTGTTGCCCGCACTATCCGCAGAAGCTGCACAAAAGGAATTCAATCAGCAGACCGCACGGTCAGAATAAAACAGACCGCAGGAACAAGCCGGACTCAGCTTACACTTGGTGTCTCTGTATATTATGCTGCTACAGTGGCTCCTATTTATAGGCGCGGGACCTGATCCAGTCACCACCCTATGAGATAGGATCACCACCCTCCAGACCGCGCGACCTGACCGGTCAACCCGCGCGATCAGCAACATGCTCCTGCTTCGTTTTGGTGAACTCGCCAGCTTCAACATCGGCCATGAGAGACCGCCGCTCTCACAGCAGGCCGCGACTCTACAAAGAGCTCGCCAGACCGCCCGAAGCTGTTCACCACCTGTGTTCGCTCGAGACCGCGAACACAGCCAGTCCGCCATCAGATCGCGAACTCCTGTCCGCATGCTGATCTCCTCCTGAGACCGCGAACAGCAACCAGCTCGCATACCAGCCTCCTCCTGAGACCGCGCACTGAGACAGCGCAACTAACTTAGTCCGCGAATACTACCAGAGAACCTGGACTACCCTGTGCGGTCACACCAGACCGCCACAGCCTAGAGGAGGACAACTCGCCACGCGGTCAGAGGCAGACCGCGCGACTTCCACCTTGCCGCCTTGGACCAGATACCAGCAGTCATTCCAGGAGACCGCAGCTAGGCTGATACCAGCCAGACCGCCCGGACAACCCGCCAGGTCGCGCGACCTCGCCAGTCCGCCCGACCTTCTCCCAGACCGCCCAGGTCCAGAAACCCTCTAACTTCCACTTCAACATTTTCAACACTCCCCCTTGAAGTGGGAAGTTGAAACCAGTCCAAGTAACTCCCTTAGCCGTGTGAACGGCCCCTTCGCCAGCGCCTTTGTGAAGATGTCTGCGACATTGTCCGCACTCCGCACATGCCCGACCGAAAGAGATCCCTCCAGCACCTTCTCCCGTATGAAGTGGTGCTCGATCTCGATATGCTTGGTTCTCGCGTGACAAACTGGATTGGTTACCAGTTTGAGAGCACTCTCGTTGTCACCGCGTAGCAGAGTCGGCTCCCGAACCTCCTTGTGGACGTCTCCCACCAACCTCCTAAGCCAGATGGCTTCCTGAGCTGCCAAGGCCGAAGCCTTGTATTCCGCTTCTGTGGTGGAGACCGATACGGAATCCTGCTTCTTGCTGCACCATGATATAGCCGTAGGGCCCGCCATGAAGACGAATCCAGATGTCGACTTCCGATCATCCGAATCTCCCCCGTAATCAGCATCCATGTATCCATGCACCTCGAAGCCCGCATCCCTCCTGTACAGGAGACCCATGTCCGAGGTCGCCTTGGCATACTTCAAAATGTTCTTGGCCGCTAGCAGATGAGGTACCCGTGGCTCCGCCATATACCGACTCACTCTGCCTACTGCATATGCAATATCCGGCCTTGTGATCGTCAGATAGATCAAGCTCCCAACCAGAGCTCGGAACACCAACGGATCTTGCATAATCCTCCCCTCATCCTTCCGAAGCTTCATAGCCTTCTCCAGAGGTGTGGAGGTGCACTTCCCTTCCTTCATGCCGAATCGATCCACGATCCGCTCCGCATACCCGGCCTGGGTCACCAGCACTCCACCTTCCTTCCTCTGTACCTCAAGTCCAAGGAAATGGTGAAGCTCCCCCAGATCCTTCATCTCGAACCTGATAGATAGCTCAGCCCGAAGCCTAGCTACCTCCACCTTTGAGTTCCCCGTCACGATCATATCGTCGACGTACAGCAGCACGATGACCTGAAGCTCCCCGCTCTTCTTGACGAACAAGCTTGAGTCCGAGTCTGAAGCAACAAATCCACAGAATAAGAGATACTCTGCGATCTTCCCGTACCACGCCCTCGGCGCTTGCTTCAACCCATACAGGGCCTTCTTCAGCTTGCAGACATGCTCCGGAAAATCTTCAGACACGAAACCTGGTGGCTGAGCCATGAAGATGTCCTTGTCAATCTCGCCGTACAAGAAGGCATTCTTGACGTCGAGCTGTCAGATCTCCCATCCACTGAACGCCGCCAAGGCAATGATGAATCGAACTGAAGTCATTTTTGCCACCGAACTGAATGTCTCATCGTAGTCTTCACCGTATTGCTGCGAAAACCCCCGAGCTACAAGACGAGCCTTGTACCGCTCGATACTGCCGTCAGCTTTCTTCTTCAGCTTGTAGGCCCACTTGCATGTCACAGGAGTGGTGCCCTTGGGCTTGGGCACAAGAGACCAGGTCTCATTCTTCTCGAGAGCTGTCATCTCTTCTTGCATCGCAACGTCCCACTCCTTCACGCCTTTGGCCTTCTCAAAGCTCGACGGCTCCCTCTCATCCAAGGGACCAGCGAAGAAACATGAGACGAAGCTCACTGCGTTTCCTCCTGTATAGCGATCAGGGGCAACGATCGATCGCTTCGACCTCCTCAGCTCCTTCCCCTGAACCGCATTGTCTTCAGCTGCTTCTTCCCTAGCTCCCCTTCCAGACGTGCTAGGAGCATTGCTCCCCCTGCTCCCTGAACCAGAAGCCCCCGTCTCGGAACTAGAAGGAGATGGACCACCTGGTGATACAGGTAGCTCCACCTGACGATCTTCCACTGCTTGCTCCGGCTCCTCCACCCTGCTCTCTGGTAGCTCCACTCCAGAAGACCCCTTGTAAGATGTCACCTCATCAAATACAACGTCGCGAGATACAACAAATCTCCGCGTCTCCGGGTCCATGCACTTCCATCCTTTCTTCCGCTCATCGTATCCCACGAAGACTAGCTTCCTTGCTTTCGCATCTAGCTTCGTCCGAAGAGCATCTGGAACATGCACGTAGCAGGTGGAACCAAAGACCCTAAGGTGTGCCACGCTTGGCTTCTCCTTGAACATCATCTCATGCGGAGTTAACATGTTGATGGGACTAAGAGGCATCCGGTTGATGACGTAAGCAGCACAAGACATTCCCTCCGCCCAGAAGGACTTTGGGATACTCTTGGCATGCAGCCAACACTTGCAGGTCTCCGTCAGATGACGGATCTTCCGTTCTGCAACTCCGTTCTGTTGTGGAGTATGCGCACAAGTAAGCTCCCTCCGGATGCCCGCCTTCCTGCAGAAACTAGAGAACTCACTAGAGGTGAACTCCCCTCCGTTGTCAGTCCTCAGCTTCTTCACCCGCAGTCCCAGCCGACCTTCCACGAGCTCCTTGAACTCCACAAACTTGGCGAACGCCTCCGCCTTCTCCTTTAGAAAATAAACCCAAACATATCTGGTGTAATCGTCGATCAACACCAGCATATACCTGCTGCCTCCGAGGCTTGGGGTAGCAGTCGGTCCCATTAAGTCACCGTGGATGCACTCCAACGGCACACTACACCTTGTCTGCGACTTGTCAAACGGTAGTCGATGAGACTTGCCGAACTGACATCCCGCGCAAACATGACCTTCTCCGTAGGAAGATAGACTTGGCAGGCCCTTGACCAGACCTCTCACCGCCATAGCTTTTAGTTTGTCCATCCCTACATGCCCCAACCTCTCATGCCATATAACGGCACCATCATTCGTCTTCATCTTGTCGACGTAGGAACTTGTCGATAAAACGAACAAGTCCTTTGCCCGTCTCCCGACATGAACGACCTCGGCCTTCACGGCCTCAACATTACGTAGAAACTTCACTTCTGTTGGGCCGAACAGAACGTGATACCCAGCGTCTACAGCGTTAGTCACGGAGAAGAGGTTTTTCTTCATTCCGGGCACATGATAGACACTCTTCAAAGTAAGTGGCCCTCTATCACTGCCCAAAGAAACAACCCCCACCTTCTCTACTGGATGCACAGTATTATCAGCAGTAATGATTGCATTGTTACCTGTGTAGGGCTGTGCAGAAGAAAGCTTGGTCCCGTCTCCAGTGAGGTGATGACCACACCCCGAGTCCACGATCCAGTCCTCCAGATAGTTGATAGGAGCCGAAGCTCCAACAGAAGCCGAGAAGGCTCCTCCCCATCCTCCATCTACATGTCTGACCTCAGCTTCCTCCTTCTCCGCAGCATGCCCTGCTTGAGTGACCACTCTGCAATCTTTCCTGATGTGGCCAAACTTGCCACACTTGTAGCACTTCGGACCTTCTCCCTTCTTCTTCCCGTCAGCCTTGGGAGCATATCCCCTTTCCTGCTGCCCAGAAGTTGAAGGCCCAAAGCCTCCGGTGGTCTTCTTCTTCTTATCCCACTTCTTCTTCTTCCCCGAGAAGAGCACTTCGCCATCTCCCCCAGTCACTGACAACCCCGCCATCTGTCTTGCCAAGCTTTCTTGCGAAGCAAGCAAGTTCTCCAGCTCCAACAGAGGCGGCTGATTTGCCCATCCCTGTACCGACGTTACAAAGGCAACATATTCCTTCCGCAAGCCGCGGATGATGTGCCTCTTCAGCTTCGCCTCAGAGATAGGCTCATCAGGATCCAGTGCTGAGATTTCAGCACACAAGTTCTTCATCTTCAGAAAGAAGTTTGAGATAGATAGATCACCCTGAGCCGACCTTGCCAGCTCATTCTCCAAGAACTGTAGTCTTGCTACATTCTTCTTGTTAAACAGCCCATCCAGGGCTCTCCAGATCTCTGCAGCCGATCCACACCCCAAGATGTGATCAAAGAGATCAGGTGAAATAGCACACTTCAAGGTGAACTCGGTCTTGGCATTGGTCTTCCTCCATGCCCTTACAGCCGGACCGTTATCACCAGCTTCCGTTGCCTTCACCTCTTCTGTCTCATTTCCTCCAACAACTTCCCATAGGTCCTCACCCAGAAGATAGCTCTGCATACACGACTTCCACTTCTTGAAGTTAGTCGATGTAAGCATCTCAATACCAAGACCTCTTGAATATCCACCTTCCATTGCTCTTCCACTGGTTCCTTCTTCACAAAGGCGATGGCTACTCTAAGTTGCAACCTGCTCTATCCACTCCAACCTAGCTCTGATACCATGTGAGAATTTCTCTAAGGATCTTGTGAGAGCAAGCAGGAACCGATTATGCAACTAAGAGATACTAGCCAAAGCAACCAGAAACAATCTTCAGGCAAATATGTGATCTTTATTGATAGCATAAAACTTCATTACAGGGCAAGACATGCTTGGCGAGACATGATTTCGCCAGCACAAACACCAAAAAAGGAAATACAAGGAAATGCAGATAACTGAGACCGCTCCAGACCGCGCGACCTCCCTGCGACTTCAACACACTGCCAGACCGCAGTGACTTGACGATCACAGAACCCCACCAACTCGCTGATCAAGCCGCCCACTTCTTCCGACCTCCTGATTCTCTCGAACTCCAGCACCACAACTCCAAGCCGCAGACCGCCCGAACACTTTCAGAGGAAGAGGTGAACGCTGCTGCCCGCACTATCCGCAGAAGCTGCACAAAAGGAATTCAATCAGCAGACCGCACGGTCAGAATAAAACAGACCGCAGGAACAAGCCGGACTCAGCTTACACTTGGTGTCTTAGTATATTATGCTGCTACAGTGGCTCCTATTTATAGGCGCGGGACCTGATCCAGTCACCACCCTATGAGATAGGATCACCACCCTCCAGACCGCGCGACCTGACCGGTCAACCCGCGCGATCAGCAACATGCTCCTGCTTCGTTTTGGTGAACTCGCCAGCTTCAACATCGGCCATGAGAGACCGCCGCTCTCACAGCAGACCGCGACTCTACAAAGAGCTCGCCAGACCGCCCGAAGCTGTTCACCACCTGTGTTCGCTCGAGACCGCGAACACAGCCAGTCCGCCATCAGATCGCGAACTCCTGTCCGCATGCCGATCTCCTCCTGAGACCGCGAACAGCAACCAGCTCGCATACCAGCCTCCTCCTGAGACCGCGCACTGAGACAGCGCGACTAACTTAGTCCGCGAATACTACCAGAGAACCTGGACTACCCTGTGCGGTCACACCAGACCGCCACAGCCTAGAGGAGGACAACCCGCCACGCGGTCAGAGGCAGACCGCGCGGCTTCCACCTTGCCGCCTTGGACCAGATACCAGCAGTCATTCCAGGAGACCGCAGCTAGGCTGATACCAGCCAGACCGCCTGGACAACCCGCCAGGTCGCGCGACCTCGCCAGTCCGCCCGACCTTCTCCCAGACCGCCCAGGTCCAGAAACCCTCTAACTTCCACTTCAACATTTTCAACATTGTCGAGTCAATGTCAGTCTATTAGAGACTTTAGATGTTTTGGGGTTTAGTCTCACATTGTTGTTTCAAGGTTTTGAGTCCATGTATGTCCTTTAAATACCCCATTTTGTGGGATGAATAAAGCACTTGTTATTTCCTTTTCTTATATCCAACACATATGTTGAAACCGATTTCTCGGTTTCTTGTGAAGCTCGGGCCCTCAACAAGTTGAGGGGCAGCTAGCCCTTACTAGTCCCTCGAAAGGAGCAGACTGGGGGCTCGGAAACAGACTAAGACCATAGTCACAGCGAGGAGGTCCCACCACAAACCCGGAAGATCGTTGAGCGCTTCCCCTCCCAAGCCAAAGCTGAGACTTGGGCACCTTGGAGAGCTAAAGAGCTAAACCAAAGTAGCCAAGGGAGAAAGAAGCTCAGAGAACTGAGATTGGAATCCTCTACAAAGGTGCTCTTTGAGGTCTATTTATAGTATTTTGCTCGTGGTCTGTCAATGTCACAACCCGCATTTTCTCCGAATTTAAGAATATCAGAGTAAGAGAAAATACACGTCATGATGCCACGTCATACAGGAGACAACTGTAGACGCTCAGGCGGGAACCTATTACTTAACTAAACAAACTTGATTATATGATAAGTCATCATTTGAAATCATTTATCAGGGGTTTTGAGATAAGAACTGTGCCTCTCAGTTCGTGGATCAACTAGTCCACCGAGAAAGTATATATAATTGCAGCGGAAAGTACTTAATTTAGTTTACTTAAAGTCCTACATGTATGCAAACGACGGAGCATGAAATAAATGATATGCACATAACTAGGCGTACTGTAAGGGTAGAAAATACCTTTAGGCGACTTTTAAAGTTAAGGGTTTCAGTTAGAAAGAATGCAATGAGAATGAGGAAAAATCATTTTATAACTATAGTGCACCTAGCATAAATCATTCCCAGAGGGTAAGGTACACAAGATCTAAAAGTAGTAGCATAATCTGGCAAATAATCTATAAAGTATAAAAAAGGGCACAACGGGCGTCAACAACATGACACTAACCCATTGGCACTAACTAGTATGTCTGAGCACAAGAAGCAACTAAAAACAACTACCTCGCAACAGCGGGGTGAGCAGCTACCAACTCTGAACTCCAGGCAACACCACTAGCCGCTACGGCTCTGAACCTGAGGCATTCAATAAAACAAAGAACGCCTCAGCAAGGAGTTGCAAGTGGCGGAAGATTAGCAGAAAAACGAACAAGGCGTAAGGGGTACCAACCCAAGCCAAAATTTACCGAAAGAGAGCTCCAACAAAGAACCAACAAGCATCAAGTGCACTATATACCAAAAGAGGAACAAACATGTTCATTTA
Source organism: Dactylorhiza incarnata (assembly GCA_033032865.1). NCBI lineage: Eukaryota > Viridiplantae > Streptophyta > Magnoliopsida > Asparagales > Orchidaceae > Dactylorhiza > Dactylorhiza incarnata. The sequence goes on along the minus strand of JAWHQI010000225.1, from coordinate 695,093 downwards.
TTTAGTTTCATCAATTAAAGAGACTGATCAGCTCAAATTATACGGGAGCGGTTAACTACCTCCGCTACCCAAAGCCCAAAACCAGGTGGGGGTACCACTAGACCCTACCACCCAAACACGACTACCGTGCAAGGCTATAACATTTTCCCCCACTGTCTCCCAAACACAACTACTGTGTAAGGCTAAAGGCAGTAGTTCTTATTACTTAAATTTTACTTAAACACGGGACGCTGCCCGAAAGAAAATCACTGGAAGGACCTAAGAATTAGGGTCAAGGCAAAGTACACCTCGATCAATATGAATCATAAGAGTAACTCAAATGTCAACAGACCACAACGAGTAGAAAGAAGTTCAAACGGGAGGAATTCGAGATCTTGTTGCTGTTTGAATTCGTCGGAATTCGTCGGGATTACACGGAATGTCCCGTGACATCTCGACGAATGGACACAGAAAAATCTCTAACCTGATTCGTCGGAATTCCACGGAATTCGTCGGAATTCGTCGGGATTACACGGAATGTCCCGTGACATCTCGACGAATGGACACAGAAAAATCTCTAACCTGATTCGTCGGAATTCCACGGAATTCGTCGGAATTCGTCGGGATTACACGGAATGTCCCGTGACATCTCGACGAATGGACACAGAAAAATCTCTGACCTGATTCGTCGGAATTCCACGGAATTCGTCGGAATTCGTCGGGATTACACGGAATGTCCCGTGACATCTCGACGAATGGACACAGAAAAATCTCTAACCTGATTCGTCGGAATTCCACGGAATTCGTCGAAATTCGTCGGGATTACACGGAATGTCCCGTGACATCTCGACGAATGGACACAGAATCCCCTATTCTGCTGTGTGGCCAGCGGATAGCGATTCTCCTAGAAGCTATTTATCCTTTGGGTATAGATAGGACGGTTTTCTCCAGGGAACAACTACCCGATTCATAGCAAAGGAAGAATAATCAAGGAAGCTTACATTAACACTCCAAAACTTAAGTTAAACCGAGCGACATGAAATCGACACGAGCGAAACAATACTTCAAGAACAGAAAGAGAAGGAGGAGGAAGCCACTTGCCTTAACCTTGCAAACTCGAAGATCTTTGCTCCGGAAGCTATGGTTCGGCTAGGAAAACACACGAGCACCGATTCCTGAAACTTTTCGGGTCGAAAGAAGGGGTTAGGTCACTACCCTAACTCCAAAAATTCCACAGAACGGGAAAAGCTTACCGCTAGAACGAAGATCTCGCCGAGAGCTTTCCAAATCTTCCCTCCAAACGCGATTCCGACTACTACAGCCCTAGAAATCGCCGATCGAACGCTCCTCGAAGCTCCGCACTCGCCCTTTCGCTCGGCGGCTGATTTGCTCGAGGGAGGAAGAAGATGAATAGGAGGAGGAGATTTTAGGCTTATATATATAACCCTAAATTATTATTTAATTAATAAATAAATTCCCCAATTTACTTAACTGCGAGGGCGACCGAAACACCTCAGATTTCTACGAAATTCGCACCTTAACTAAAACACGGTGTTACGAATCCAACGGCGAAGTCAGAATTTAATTCCGACGGGCCAAACTCGGGCTAAAGCCTCCCGAAGCTAAAAATCTTGAAATCCACTCAAAATCTTCACTTTAACTCGAAACGACGCGAAATCTCGCATGCTTGACCTAAATCACAAGATTTAACTAAGCTAAAACTCGAAACACTACCAGACGAGCTGACATAACGCCCTTACGCCAAAATTACGTCACAGAGGGTACGTAAAATAATTAACGAAAATCAGGGGCGTTACAGTCAATAACGGAGTTCCGCATTTTGGTTTTGCTAAACGCACCCCAATTTGGCATGCTAACAGCCAAACTCCGCTGTTTGGAAAGGCTAACGGCAGACCACCAGGGGCAGAGGGGTAATTTCCCCCCTTTTGTCTATGGGTAAGTGGTCTGCGAGAGAGCTACTCGCGAGAGCTCCCGCGAATCCTCTCGCGAGTATGGCTCGCAAAACCCCTCTTGGGCGAGCGCTCTGCGAAGGCCCCGCTCGCCCTCCCTCCGGCGACGTTCGCCGAGGCCGGGTCTCGCATTCACACCTGCGAGCTCCACTCGGCCCTACAAAAATCTACTAAACTGGCTGGACGACTGGACTTGTCGAGCTGAGAAGTAATTCCGTCGGATTGAACATCTTGTTATTCATACGTCGAACACAGAACTGAGATCTTCGACCTCAAGCTGGAGTTCGTCGAACTCAGAACAACGGATTGCGTCGACCGCAGATTGAAGTTCGTCAGACGCAGATGGGAGTTCGTCGATCGCGAAGGTCTGGCTCGCCCGCCTTCCTTCGAGCGGTCGGCGAGTGCCCGGCTCGCCCGCCTTCTTGCGAGCGGACTCTGAGACTCTGGCTCGCCTTCCTTGCCACTTTTTGCCTGGAGACCCTGATCAGCGAGTTTGCCACTCTGGCTCGCCTTCTTGCGAGCGGACTTTGAGACTCGGGCTCGCAGGGACATGACTCGCGTGCCTTCCTGCGAGCTTCCCTTGGCCTTGCGGAGATCTGCTGAACTGGTTGGGAGAATGAGCTCGTCGAGCTTAGAAGCGATATCGTCGAACTGAAGCGCGAGGCTCGCCGAACGCAAAATGGATTTCGGCGAACGCAGATTGGAGTTCGCCGAACACGGAAACTTGAAAAGAATCCGGCTCATCCAGAAGACCGCTGCGAGCGGACCGCGCAGATCTGGCTCGCCCGCCTTCCTTCGAGCGGTCGGCGAGTGCCCGGCTCGCCCGCCTTCTTGTGAGCGAACTCTGTGGCTCTGGCTCGCCTTCTTTGTCACCTCCTCGGCCTGTTGACTTCTCAAATCTATGCCCAACTCCCGGCGAATATCGGGGTTGTACACAATCCCCGCTCTTCGCGAGGCTACCTGGGCTCGCGAAGAATCATCCAACCTCGGATATTCGCCATCCTTTCGACGACCTGGCGCGAATCTTTTGGTGGGGCCCATGCCCACCACTATAAATACCACCCCTCCCGGCTGGTGTCCAAACTTTTTCTCCCTCTCTCCCTTTTTTTACTCGCCGCGAGCCCCAACGCGATGTCCAAAAAGGAGGAGATGTTGGCTCGCCTGAAGGCCTCGCAGGCAGCGCAAAAAGGGAAAGCCACTGCACTCGCTTCCTGGGCCTCTCCGCTGCGTGTGTCGCCTCCGCCCCCCGTCAAAACGGCAAAGACCGTCCGATACTCGCCTAGCGAAGATAGGTCCTCTTGTTCGTCTCCATCGCCTTCTAACGAGCTCGCCTCGCAAGTACTACTGTCAAGTTCGTCGATTTAATGTCTTTCCCTTCTGACCTTGCTTCTTTACTCACAGAACGCTTCCCCGGGGGAGAATACCCTGGGGAAATCAATCATGGAGACCAACATTCCCACCCCTGGCGGGGCTGGTACTCTTCTCGCAGATGTGGGGGTCGCCGACCTGCGGGACCCTCCTTCGCCACGGGGTGAGTAGTTCTCCTCGCCTTCCTATGTAACATATTTTCTTACTCGCTAAGTTTTCCCTCTTTATGCAGTGTCTGATATCGCAAATTTGGAGGACCGAATTCCTCCTCCCTCGGACCCGCCGGCCCCGCCGAATCAGACTATCATCACTCCCGGATTCGGCACTCTGGGACTAAGGAGCCCTGGAGGGACATTACTTCCCGAGCCAGGACTTGCTGCAAAAACCGTGTTCCCTCACGGACGGGGGAAGGCCGTCACCCCTGCCTTCGTCGAAGCATTCCAGGGACGGCCGGGCACCTCTCGCCAGCGGCCCAGTACCCAAATTTCTCCATTAGGTTAGACTGTCCCTGCAGGGTGTCATTTTCTACCTCCTTGCTGATTTCTGCCTCGCAGGTGATCCCCTGACCCCGCCCACTGAGTCGGAGCCTGGTGCGTTGGAGATGTCGCCACCCCCCTCGCTGAGTCAGGTCGCGGATTTTCTGGGGGACTCCGGTAATCCAGAGCAAATGAAGAGGCGGGTCACCGAGATATTCCAGAAGCATACTTCCCAGTTGCGGGATCTACACGAACAAAATCGGCAGGATCGGCTCGCGTTTGAAGAAAGATTTGCTGCGATGGAGGACGCGAACGCGCGCGTCCTCGCCGAGGTGCGGCCGGTCGATCATGGCGAGGTGACTTCCCCCGGGGTGTACGTTGCTCGAATTGAGGATTAAGCGCGGCTGATAACTCACGCGGCCCGGTCAGTTAGCGAGTACCACTACCCGCGAATTCCCCCTCGCTCTGGTGTGCGAGGTCGCGGTCGCTGGAAGTGGTTGCGCTATTAAGGAGCTTCTCTTCGCAGTTCGCTTTTTATTTTTCTTTCCCCCTCCCCTTCGTAGGGAGGGGTCGCAAACAATTCAATGGTCTGTAATAATGATACTTTTACTCGCCTGCGAGCCCGTACTTTCCGTTTTTATTTACCTTTTCCTTCGCTATGTCTGGCTCGCTTGCTCATTGATTACTTCTGCCAATTACTATACTTTTATCGCTCGTTGTCGTTACCTGCTCTCGTGTTTCACTTTATTTCTTTATCTGGCCCTAGCTCGCCGGTGACTAGCAGGAGGGACTTTGGTGAGACGCTAACTCGTTAGGAGCGGATAGGGCCCCTGGAGGCGGAAAAATACCGCGCACATCCGCTATCCGCAGATACCGGCGCTTCGAATTCTTCCCGCTCTTTTCATTTCTATAAATAGTCTGCCTCTTTACTTTCTAACCACCGCATTTACTGTTCTTCTTTCGCGTTTCTCTTCTTCTAACTCTCTCGCAAACCCTAGCTCGCGCTCGCGAATTTTCTGACTCGCAGCCCTTCAACGCCATGGTCGCAGACGTGGAGACAGAGGGGCGAGCCAAGTGTGCTGGAGCCTTTCGCGAAGGCCCCTTCTTCTGCGCCAACCTCACTAAAGAGGAATACTTAGCCACAGTGGACAAATACTTGCACTCTGGGTTCGTGGCCCGCTGCCCCACCGACAGGGATACCATTAATGATCCCCCCGTCGACGAGCTCGTCATCCCCATTGCTCACTTTGAGAATGGGTTGCGACTCCCGATATGGCCTGAAGTGCGTCAGGTACACCTTTCTAGCTCGCCTAGCGAAGAATATTCTTAGTATTTTCTGGCTCGCCTCGCGAGCAGCGTTCTAACCCTTAAGGACTCTTCCAGGTACTCAAGTATTTTGGTGTACTGCTCAGCCAACTGACGCCGAACGCGATCGCCGTCTTGGTCGCGTTCGCCAGTTACTTGCGAGCCGAGAAGATTGAGTTTAGTCTGCTCGTCTTCCGCAAGGTGTTTTCGTTCCGCGCATACAGGGATGGGACGGCTCACTTCGCGAGCCAACACGTCACCCTTTGCGAAACCGTCAACAAGTCCCACTACTGGACGCAAAAGTACGTCCTGGTGAAGGGTCCCTTCGGCAACATCTCCTACACTCCACTCCAGCGAGACGAGGCCACTTTCCGCCCTCCCGCCTCGCTAGGGGGCGATGACGCGAAGCTGTACCAATACCTTCATGGGAAGAACTTCGAGGTCGTCTTCCTCCGGCAGCGGGTGGGCTCGCTGATGCCTGTCCCCCAGGGGGAAGGTCTGGCTCGCACTCGCAAATTTCCCTACTCCCCCCCCCCCCCCCTTTTGTTAGCTAACGCTTTTAGTCACCTTTGCAGGAGAGCGCGATCTTCCGCTCGACCCCCCCGCACGCGCCTTCTTCCTCCCTCGCCACTGGCCCGCTCGCGAGCGTGGCCGCCGAGGCGTTTCGCGACCTCCCGAGCTCTTCGTCGGGAAAGAAGCGTTCTCGTCCTCCAAGCCGGACCGCCTCGCAGGGACAGGCGAAGAAGACCAAGAAGGCCCCCTTTGCTACTAAGGGGAAAAACATTGTTGATCTGTCCGGATCAGAGCCCCCTCTTTCCCCGCTGGCTAATCAGGAGCCCGCCTATGAGGGTGGCGAGCCAGAAGAAGCGGCTGGCAAGCCTAAGCCGACGAGCCACAAGAATTTCGGGCTCGGCGCGAAGCTCTAGGACGCAGTTGGCGAACCGTTGCTCGAGTGGGACCCCGAGCAGAATAAGATCGTCTGCTCCTCTCTCCTCCCGTCCTGGGTGGAGGGTGACAAAATTGGAGGTGAAGCGTTTGCCCTCGCCTTCGGGCTCTACGGCCGCGAGGACGCCTCCCTCTTCCGGACCTTCACGCCGAAAGGGCTCGTATATGAGGCCATGCGAGCCCAGTTCCGGGCAACGGAGCTTACCCACATGGTGGGCCGCCGGTACTTCACCGCGGACAGGGAAATCAGAGAGCTCAACGTCGAGCTCCGGAAGTCCGCGGAGCTTAAGGGGAAGGAGGCCTTGTCTGAGGGCCTCCTCTCCAGCCTTCAGGGCGGCCTGGTAAGTAATTCTTGTAAAGAGTCTTTCTTCATCTCGCTACCCCTCACCTCTCTCTAACTTCCTTTCCGCAGGATGCCGAGTCCGCGGATAAACTCACTGCAAGGATCACTGACCTAGAGATGGAGAATTCTTTTCTCAAGGCTCAGGTTCGCGACCAAACCCTGGCGGTGCTCCCCCCTCCTCCTCCGCGAGCTAGGGCTCGCGGCCAGTCGTGAGATGAAAAGGAGACCGCCCGCAAAAACTCGATAGAGATCGCCGAACTCGTCCTCAAAACCCTTAAAGGGGCGGACCTGATCGTTCCTGACGTCATGAAGTTCACCGCGGAAGACGTCGTCCCCGACCTGTTCGCGCCGATCTCAGAGGTGGAAGATCGCGAGGGCGAGTGAAGGATTCCTCAGCGGGCGGATTTGATGTTTTTATTTTTTGCCAAGTGTAAAAAATTTTGCTTTTGACCGGCGAGTAACTCGCCGTTGAATGTAAAACGTCTTTGAGCAAGTGAAGGAAATATTTTGTCTATCCTTTAAGTGCAACTTCTTTTTTATCTTTTACTCGCGCCTGCACATTTATTTATGCTCGCGTGATTCCAACGTTCTACACTTTTGCTTTCCTTGCGCTCGGGTCTTAACGTTTTCATTTGGTACTCGCGTTCGCATCTCCTTGCTTAATAATTCCCCCATATCGGTGTTGTATCTAGGTCGCTCCCGCGCCTTTCTCTTCCGCGGCGATGATAAGGCTATCACACTTTAGGACACCATCCTTGCTTAGACTATACCTTGTAGGGAAACATTGCGAGCGGGGTCAATATTACCTCACCTCGCTCGCTCTCGCTTCCCGCGAGCTTCCCTTGTTGCTTATGGGCTGCCGCGACGACGAGCCCTCCCTGATTTGCCGTTTTTACTCACGCCACCAAAATTTATTAGTAAATTCGCGAACTCGAGCCGAGCATAGCGCGCCTCGCGAACAACAGGCTCAGTCGCTCTGTCGCGACCTGTTCTCTTACGCGAATGGACTCCTGGTCTCGCCTCGCCTGGGCCTTGAGATTGTTTGCGAGTCAGGTCCCCTACTAGGAGTAACCTACTTTCCAGCCCCTCCAGAGATCAACCTGACCCACCGTCTATGAGAGCCCGACAGCGGAATCGATCTGGGGCATTCCAACACCAAAGGACTTGTAACCTTGCCAGCCTCTCCAGAGATCAACCTGACCCACCGTCTATGAGAGCCCGGCAGCGGAATCGATCTGGGGCATTCCAGCACCAAAGGACTTGTAACCTTGCCAGCCTCTCCAGAGATCAACCTGACCCACCGTCTATGAGAGCCCGGCAGGGGAATCGATCTGGGGCATTCCAGCACCAAAGGACTTGTAACCTTGCCAGCCTCTCCAGAGATCAACCTGACCCACCGTCTATGAGAGCCCGGCAGCGGAATCGATCTGGGGCATTCCAGCACCAAAGGACTTGTAACCTTGTCAGCCTCTCCAGAGATCAACCTGACCCACCGTCTGTGAGAGCCCGGCAGCGGAATCGATCTGGGGCATTCCAGCACCAAATGACTTGTAACCTTTCCAGCCTCTCCAGAGATCAACCTGACCCACCGTCTGTGAGAGCCCGGCAGCGGAATCGATCTGGGGCATTCCAGCACCAAAGGATTTGTAACCTTGCCAGCCTCTCTAGAGATCAACCTGACCCACCGTCTATGAGCCCGGCAGCGGAATCGATATGGGGCATTCCAGCACCAAAGGACTTGTTACTTGTTCAAAAACTGCTTCAACATATATGTATTGAGAAGGAAGCATACAAAAGTTAGTTACAAAAAATTGCTAAGGATAAAATCTTTTCAAATCATCCCCACTCCTGGCTCGGCCGAGAGGTACCCCTTCCACATCCTGGAGGTGGTACCCCCCAGACTTGAGCGCTTCGCTTACAATGTAGGGCCCTTCCCAATTGGGCTCTAACTTACCTACAGCGGCTCCTCTCCCTGCCGCATCTACCTTGTTCAGGACCAAGTCTCCTTTCTTGAATTGCTTTATTCTGATATGCTGATCAAAGTACCGGGTCATCCGCCTCTTGACTTCCTCCTGTCGAATAGTAGCGAGGTCGCGGAGCTCTTCCACCAGGTCCAGGGACAACCTTTGTTCTGCATCATTTTCTACTAGACATTCTTCATCTCCTTCGCCCGCGGTGATCACCCTGGGGGTTTTGACTTCGAATTCTATCGGGAGGACGGCCTCGGACCCATGAGACAGTTTGAAGGGGGTCTCCCCTGTGGCCGTGTTTGGAGTAGTCCTCAAGGCCCACAGGACCGAGGGCAGCTGTTCCACCCAGTTGCCCCTGAGATTCTCCACTTTCTTCTTCAGCAGGTTGACAATTATCTTGTTCGCCGCTTCTAGCTGACCGTTGCTCCTGGGGTGATGGACCGACGCGAACCAGAGGTCTATGCCGAGTTGGGTGCAAAAACTAACAAACTCTTCGCTGGCAAATTGGGGTCCGTTGTCCGTCACTATGGCCAACGGCAGCCCGTGCCTGCAAATTATCTCACCCCATACAAAATTTCTCACCACCTGGGAGGTTACCTTGGCCAGCGCTTTCACTTCTACCCACTTGGAGAAATAGTCGATCATTACCAATAGAAACCTCCTTTGGCCACTAGCTTGTGGGAAAGGACAAACCAGGTCCAAGCCCCATATAGCGAAGGGTCACGGAGCTGTGATGCTCCGGAGCCTTTGGGCTGGGAGGAGTTGGAGTGGAGCATAGAGTTGGCACTTTGAACACTTCCTCGTGAATTCTGCTGCATCCTTGCTGAGGGTAGGCCAGAAGTAGCCTTGCCTCAGCACTCTCCCCTCCAGAGTCCGGCTCCCGGAGTGACTGTCACACTCCCCCGAGTGGATTTCCTCGAGGACTCTCGGGACCTCCTCCTCAGACACGCAACGAGCCAGGAGACCCGAGAGTGTTTTTCTATATAGTCCTCTTGCATGTAAGGAGTAATAGGCCGACTTATACCTGAAACGACGTTTATCCACGTCCCCTTCAGGGAAATTTCCCGAGGTCAGGAAGGTGACGAAGGGATCCATCCACGATGCTCGCTGATCCACCTCCATCAGCTCCCCTTCCTCGATGGAAGGTCGGAAGAGTTCCGATACTGTCCCCCACGCTCGAGGGCCAAACTTAGCTAGGAGGTCCGCCGGAGTGCTCTCCTCCCTTGGCACATGTGTGATGGAAAAAGTGTGAAATTGGTCGATGACCCCCTTGACCTTCTCCAGGTAGCGTTGGAGGGTCGGCTCTCGTGCTTCAAATTCTCCCCTGATTTGGCACGGTACCACCATGGAGTCCGTTGAGACCTCCACGTCCTGCACTCCTAGCTCCCTGGCCAGTCGCAGGCCCGCTATCACTGTCTCGTACTCGGCCTGGTTGTTGGTAATCGAGAAATGGATGCTCAAGGCCTGCTCAATCTTTGTCCCTTGGGGGCTTATTAGAATGACTCCTCCCCCATAGGAGTGCTTCCCTGACGCACCATCCACCAGCATCTTCCATGCCATCGGGGTAGGTGATTCAGCCTCCCCCACTTCAGTTGCGTAGTCCACCATGAAGTCCGCCACCGCTTGTGCCTTGATTGACATCCTAGGCACGAACGCGATGTCGAACTCACTTAGCTCCACGGACCATTTAGCTAACCTCCCCGAATGCTCCACCCCTTCCATGACTTTGCGAAGTTGGTGGTCGGTCACCACTTTGATTGAGTGTGCTTGAAAGTATGGCCTGAGCTTCCAAGCCGATACCACCAAGGTGAAAGTCAACTTCTCCAAAATTGGGTATCGGAGCTCCGCCTTCCTCAGCACTCGGCTGACGTAGTAGATGGGGAACTGTCTCCTCCCTTCTTCCCGAACCAACACCGAACTTACTGCCTCCGATCCTACCCCCAAGTATAGGGATAGGTCCTTCGCTTGCCTTGGTCCCTGGAGTAGGGGAGTCTGGGTGAGTTGCCCTTTCAAAGCTTGAAAAGCTTCCACACATTCCGAGGTCCATTCAAACTTCTTGTTTTCTCGTAACACTTTGAAGAAAGGTGCACACTTCTCACCGGCCTTGGAGAGGAACCTGCTGAGCCCGGCCAATTTTCCCGTGAGGCGCTGAACCTCCTTTGCGTTTCTTGGCGACCCCAACTCCAAGATTGCTTTAACCTTATCCGGGTTAGGCTCCACCCCCGCAGGGGTGAGCAAGTGGCCCAGGAATTTTCCCCTGCTAGCCCCGAAGACACACTTCAGGGGGTTGAGTTTCATCTTGTACTTCCGCAAGGTCCCAAAAGTCTCTTCAAGGTCTTGGAGGTGAGACTTGAGGTCCCGGCTCTTTATCATGAGGTCATCAACATAGACCTTCAGGTTCCTTCCCTTCTGCTCTCGGAAGACCCTGCTCATCATCCGTTGGTACGTAGCCCCTGCATTCTTGAGCCCAAAAGGCATCATTTTATAACAATAGCATCCATCCCCTGTGATGAAGGAGACATCTTTGATGTCGGGGGGGGTGCATTCGGATCTGATGATAACCTGAAAAAGCATCTAAGAAAGTCATTACAGGGAAACCCACGGTTGAATCTACAAGCGCGTCGATTCTAGGCAAGGGGTAACAATTCTTGGGGCATGATTTATTAAGCAAGGAAAAGTCGATACACATCCTCCACTTACCTTCTCCTTTTTTTACCATCACCACGTTGGAGACCCAGCCTGGATACTGGATCTCTGATACAAAACCCGCCTGTAGAAGCTTACCCACCTCCTCTCGGATGGGCCCCTCCAGCTTGTCTGTTGTGGCCCTCTTCTTTTGACGGATGGGGTGGGTGCCTGGGTCGAGATTGAGGCGATGGCAAGCCACATCCGCATCGATCCCGGGCATCTCCGCGGCACTCTAGGCGAAGACATCCACGTTCTCCTGGACGCAAGCCAGGATCTGCTTCTGCTCCTCCAGGCCGAGCTCTCCGCTGACGCGGACCTTCTCCACCACCCCGGCCCGGGTGGTGACCTCGAGCTCTACGACCTCTTCCACGGCTTCCAGCCGGGACTGCTCTCCCCAACCTTCTTCCTTCTCCTCGTCGCAAGCTGGCACTTCGGCCTTCTCTTCTCCTTCTCCCCCCTGAACCTTCATCACCTCTTCCGCCCCTCGCTCCTGGGCCCGACCTTCTGCCTCTTCCTTCTCCGCCTCTTCCTTCTCCTCCTCTCCTCCCATCTGCTCTTCTGCCTCTCGGAGGCCCGCCGGCTCTCCCACCTCTTGATCCCACTTCTCGGCTTCGGCTATCCAGGAGATGGTGTTGACCGTCGTCACGTAGCACTGTCTTACTACCTTCGGATCCCCTCTTACCCGAATCTGGATTCCCCTTGAGCTGAATTTTAGACATTGGTGGAAGGTGGAGGGGACGCAGCGGAAAGCGCTGATTAGGGGCCGTCCGAAGATGGCACTATAGTTGTTGGGGGCATCCACTATGACGAAGCGGCAATTCCGAGATTGCCCTCCCAGGACTACGTGGAGCCCCACTCCCCCCTCTACCTCCTTCCTCTCACCGGAGAACCCGAACAATGGTCCATCCGAGGCCAACACCCTTTTGGCTTCCACCTTCATCTCATCGAATGCCTTCTTGAAGATGAAGTTGACGGAGCTTCCGTTGTCCACGAAAATCCGGGACACTGTGAAGTTCTGGATGGCGGTCTGGATGACCAACGCGTCGCAGAAAGGGTCCTCATGACCCGGCATGTCCCTTTGAGAGAGTGATTTTTTCTGCTGGGGGTGGGGCCGTGGATGTGGAAGCCACGCTCCGACGGTTGATGGTATGGAGGCTCGCCTTGCGGGTTGCCTCCACCCCTACTCCCCCGTGGATCACTCTGATCCCTCCTCGGGTCCCCACATCGGCCCGATCCTCACACCTCACCTCCTCGGCCTCCCGAGGCAGGACCTCCTCAATCCTCACCTGCTGCTGTTGCCGCGGCGCCGGCATTCTAGCCCTCTTTGTCTCTAAGAATTCTGGGCAGGTGGTCGTTGCGTGACCTTCCTCATCATGGAAGTCACAGTATGGCAACGCCACCTCTCCCCTCCCGGCCTCCGCCGCCCTATTTCCTCTTCTCCTTCCCGCTCCAGCTTCCGCTCCTTCTCTCCTTCCTCTTCCTCCTCTTTCTCGCCTGATCGCCATGGCCTGCTGAGGCGGGGGAGGCACCGGCCTTGGACCTTGCCTCCATCCCAACTGATGGGGTCTTCCTTGCCCCCCATAGAAGTTACCCCCCTCCCGGGGCGTAGCCTCTTCCTTGACCTTGCATCCCCCCGCCATGCTGCCTCCATCCCCCCTTCGGGGCCCAGGGCTCTTCCCTTCTCCGCACCTCCTGCTGCTTGACCTCCGGCTCACTGAGCTTTGCTAGCCTCTTGGTGAGCTCCGGATTGGCCTCCTCACTCTCGACCTCCTCCGCCACCCTCTCCATCAACTCCTCGTAGGAGACGGGGGCCTTCCTCTTCAGATCCATCTTGAAGAAACTCTCCTTCAGCCCCAACGTGAAGGCGAGCTGAAGGGCAAACCCGGGCATCTCCTGGGTGAGCAATACTTCTTCCTGAAACCGGTCTGCATAATGAGCCAGCGACTCCTTGGGCTCCTGCTTCACCTTGAAGAGGGACTCGGCGTCCTTCTTCCTCTTCTTCGAAGTTGAGAACCGCAACAAGAAACTTCTACGCAAATCCTCAAATGTGTAGATTGATCCGACAGGGAGTTGGTGGAACCACTCCCGGGCCTTCTCCTTTAGGGTGACGGCGAAGAGCCGACACTTGAAGGCGTCCGACATCGTCCTGATAGAGACCGAGTCCTCGAACGACTGCAGGTGCTGGACTGGGTCGTCACGGCCATGGTAGTAGACCCTGTCCCACTCCCCGAACCCTTCCGGGACGGGTGCGGAAAGCACCAGCTCGCAGAAGGGGCTTCCTCTACCTGCTGTCCTTTCCTGCTCCACTCGCCCCCCCCCCCCCCCCCCTGAGCTCCCTCACCTGGCTTGAGCTCGCTGGGGCACTGCTCGCGAGAGCCACCCTCGCCGGAGCAGCTCCTACGGGCGCCGCGCCCGCCAGGATCGCGCTCGCCTGCACCGCACCCGCCAGCGCCGCATTTACCTGCGCCGCGCTCGTCTGCCCTGTGCTCGCTGGCACCGAGCTCGCCGGACTAGCGAACAGCACTCGCCCCTCCAGGTTCTGCACTGACCCTCCGGCCACCTCCTTTCCGGCCCTTCCTCCCGGGGCATCCTCGCCAACCGCTGCCGGAGGATGGGACACCTGAACCGCTGGGGTCGCGAACTCGCTACGCAGTGCTGCGAACGCGAACCCGAGGGTGTCGAGAACTTCCCTCCTGAAGTCCGAGAATATCTTTTGCATCGCCGCCGGGGGTGACCCGCAGAACTCCTCGCCCTGCTCTTCATCTCCTGCCATATCCCTTTTTTGGAATCTTTTTGGACTAGCCACACTCCACGCTCACCGCACCAAAAATTTGAAACCGATTTCTCGGTTTCTTGTGAAGCTCGGGCCCTAAACAAGTTGAGGGGCAGCTAGCCCTTACTAGTCCCTCAAAAGGAGCAGACTGGGGACTCGGAAACAGACTAAGACCTTAGTAACAGCGAGGAGGTCCCACCACAAACCCGGAAGATCGTTGAGCGCTTCCCCTCCCAAGCCAAAGCTAAGACTTGGGCACCTTGGAGAGCTAGAGAGCTAAACCAAAGTAGCCAAGGGAGAAAGAAGCTCAGAGAACTGAGATTGGAATCCTCTCCCAAGGTGCCCTTTGAGGTCTATTTATAGTTTTTTGCTCGTGGTCTGTCAATAGCGGAGTTCCGCCTTTTGGTTTTGCTAAACGCACCCCAATTTGGCGTGCTAACAGCCAAACTCCGCTGTTTGGAAAGGCTAACGGCAGACCACCAGGGGCAGAGGGGTAATTTCCCACCTTTTGTCTATGGGTAAGTGGTCTGCGAGAGAGCTACTCGCGAGAGCTCCCGCGAGTCCTCTCGCTAGTATGGCTCGCAAAACCCCTCTTGGGCGAGCGCACCGCGAAGGCCCGGCTCGCCCTCCCTCCGGCGACGTTCGCCGAGGCCGGGTCTCGCATTCACCCCTGCGAGCTCCACACGGACCTACAAAAATCTACTAAACTGGTTGGACGACTGGACTTGTCGAGCTGAGAAGTAATTCCGTCGGATTGAACATCTTGTTATTCATACGTCGAACGCAGAACTGAGATCTTCGACCTCAAGCTGGAGTTCGTCGAACTCAGAACAACGGATTGCGTCGACCGCAGATTGAAGTTCGTCGGACGCCGATGGGAGTTCGTCGATCGCAAAGGTCTGGCTCGCCCGCCTTCCTTCGAGCGGTCGGCGAGTGCCCGGCTCGCCCGCCTTCTTGCGAGCGGACTCTGAGACTCTGGCTCGCCTTCCTTGCCACTTTTTGCCTGGAGAGCCTGGTCGGCGAGTTTGCCACTCTGGCTCGCCTTCTTGCGAGCGGACTTTGAGACTCGGGCGCGCAGGGACATGACTCGCGTGCCTTCCTGCGAGCTTCCCTTGGCCTTGCGGAGATCTGCTGAACTGGCTGGGAGAATGAGCTCGTCGAGCTAAGAAGCGATATCGTCGAACTGAAGCGCGAGGCTCGCCGAACGCAAAACGGATTTCGGCGAACGCAGATTGGAGCTCGCCGAACATGGAAACTTGAAAAGAATCCGGCTCGTCCAGAAGACCGCTGCGAGCGGACCGCGCAGATCTGGCTCGCCCGCCTTCCTTCGAGCGGTCGGTGAGTGCCCGGCTCGCCCGCCTTCTTGTGAGCGAACTCTGAGGCTCTGGCTCGCCTTCTTTGTCACCTCCTCCGCCTGTTGACTTCTCAAATCTATGCCCAACTCCCGGCGAATATCGGGGTTGTACAACATAGGTACGTATCAATAAAAGTATGTGAAAGTAATACCTTAGAGAAGAGATGGAGACTACCTAGAGTTCAAGCAATCGAGCCCTAGCCAAACCCTTTTAGGTTATCCACTTTGTGTCACTAGACAGAGAGAGGAGGATAATATATATAGGTGATATTGACACCTTTTGGTGACTCGGTTCCCGTGACTTCTCACATTCTCCCTCAAGCTGCGGCAGGGAAGGAGACATTATATTAACATTATCAAGCTTGTCCCTTATACGTTTAATCTTGATCTGATTTAAAGCCTTAGTAAAAATAATAGCAAGTTGATTATCAATCATGACGAATTTTGTACGAATAGTCTCATCTGCAATCATCTCACACAAAATGACAATCTATCTCCATATGCTTAGTGCGTTCATAAAAGACGGAGTTAGAGTCTATATGCATAGCAACAACATTGTCACATAGTGACGCAGGGCAAGGTCCTAAGCGAACTAAGGATAGATGCAGACATAATTTCCAACGGAAGTTATCTTGCAATAAAATACTTTTAAAACAACTTTCTTTTGATTTGCCACCGGAAAATAAAGCATTTAAATTAAGGAAACAAGAGAGGAGTACAAACGCACGAGTGCGTGGAAACAAATGACTAATGAAATGAGAAATTACAAAGACTTAAACAACTAAATTCAAAACTTATAAGCTAATATCTCCTCAAGTTGAGACTAAACACGATATTCAACTAGAAGATATAACAAAAAAACCTTGAGCTCGCACAATACTGACGCACAATACTGAAGGGGGGGATGGCTGTGTATTTGGAGAGTTGTGGAGTAGCCGAAATTGCAATCCGGGAGTGGTTTTAGACCTCCAGATGAGGGCCCAACTGCTGGACAAAGATTGTTGGGAATGGACTTGAAAGGTCTGGTGTTGGCACAAAAAATGTACCTCCACAACTTCACAATAGGGGATACCGGGGGAAGAATGTGAGTTGTCGGTTACTTTCCGGTTGGAGAGTCGCAGAAAAGAGGGGGCCGCAGGGCGACAAGACCATACATACCCACCGCAACCCTCAGCGGCAAATACCACTTGCAGTGAGCAATTTATAGATTGAAAGGTACAGTTACAAAATAGAGAAGAAAGTTAGTCGGCAAGCAAGTGACCGAAAAGGCACTAGATTCGAGACCGCTGCCACAGGTAGCGAGCTTGAGGATTCGAATCAGCGTGACTTCTGGGTACTGCTCACCCCTATTTATAGTTGTGGGGGCCTGCCTAAACGGCCGACTCTAAAATTACGGGTTGCCCGGGGTACAGGAGAACGGTGCAAGGATGAGAGGATACATGAGGTGCAAATAGCAAGAAAAAGAAAACAGAAACCTGACCGCGCAGTCCGGCGGTCAGCCTGGGGCATGGTCTCTGTTCTTCATGTTGATGGTTGCCGGAGAATACTGGGCGGTCTGGGCGGTCTGGGCGGTCACCGAAAATGTAACCGCACTGACCGGTTTTGAGATGGATAGCAGCTGGTCGCGGAATCCCGAGTAAACATTATCTCAGCATATTTTCAAGTTTTTTTAAAACTTCGGAAATGTTCGCTTTAACCGCGGAGACAGCCACATGCCTTTAATGCTGAGAATTCTATAAATACGACTGAGAAGGCTTGGATTTCCAGAACATTCTTCTGAGACGACGAGCTTTTCTCCTCTTAGGGCTAGAACAAATAAAATCGTTGCAATCAAGACTGCCATGAACATTATGAGCAAGCTTGAGGGAGTGAAGACGTCTTCTCCATTGAAAAAGACTGTTGCGAAGGACAACCGCGCGGTCACTGATGAACCCCCAAGAGTTGGTGAGAGTTCAAAGACCGTTAAAGCTGGTGCGACCGCGAAGAAACCTGCTGCGGTAAGAAAACTGGCAGAGATTGGAGAGAGTTCCCTCCAAGTTACCAAAGTAATTAAATCTGTATAAGAGACCGCCGCGGTCACTCCGGACACGTCTCCTGAAGTGGATGTAATCAATACCCCTTCCTCAGAGAAAATTGCTTTGCGGTTAGATGATACTGAGATAACTTTTGATTCGGCTCAAACCCTTCTCTAACCGATCTTGATGATGTCAAGAATTTTCTAGCTGAAACAGGAAGCGGTCAGTAGGGCAGCTCACCTCTCTGCGATGAAGCCAGCACAGATCAAGTTGTGCTAGGTTTGAAGAGCGTGGCGACTGCTGCTGACCAGCTTAGGCAGCAGATCGGCAAAGAGCAACAACCTGTCAAGATAGACAACAAGCGGAAACGGCTAGAGACCGCATTACCGAAGAAGAATCAGGATAAAAAAAAAGAAGGAGAAGGAGGAGGAGGAGGAGTTGACCGCAAAGTCTGATGCGGTAAACTGTTATGCCCCCGGAGGATCTCCGATTCCGTGGTTACAAGTACGCCAGACGTCCGAAAGATGCGCCGGGAAAAGACCGGGCTGAACCATCCGGTTCAGCCCGCAACTAATCAACTAATGGAGGAGGGCTGAACCGCACTTGGTTCAGCCCTATGGGGGCCGGCCGGCCCCCTTGTGGAGTGGGGACTCTTAAATACCCCACTCCACCTCTTTGGGAGTTATGCGATTATCTTTTCAAGGTATTTTCCTTTCTTCCTAGCAAACCCTAGCCGTCTTTTCATTTCTTCTTCTTGTTCTTCCTAGAAAACCTAGCGGTAGCATAACATTTGGTATCAGAGCCTCTTTCCTGCGACTATGGTGACACGCACGGAGGCGGAGATGGCACGTTTGGCAGCGATTGAGGAAAACTACGTCGTTTTGACGGATTCGATGGCGACGTTCGAAGAAAACTTGAAGAACTCTCAAAAAGTTATGGAAGAGCGCTTCGATTCGAAGATGGAGGAGTTAAAAGCCCTCCTTTTGCAAAATCTGGAAGGAAAAGGGACGTCCGGTGACGGATCCGACATAGACGCGTCAAATATCCATCATGGAGGAGGTTTCGGAGGAGAAAACGCCGGAGGAGACGGACCGGAAGATGAAATGACCGCCGGAACCCTAGCCCAAGGGGGCCGGCCACTGCACAGTCAGCCGGAGGTGTGGGAGTCCAGCGGCGGGGGTCCGGACGCCCAGCTAGGGCCGCACGGCTTCACAGCCGGCCCTAGCCGAGCGGCGGAAGCCTGGGGCCTTCCAGCAGGGGTCGTCGGCCCCTATTCCGGCCCGGGATGGGTCGGCAATCCCCATCCGACCACGGGAGGAGGCGCGGTGCCGCCTGGGCTGGCCGGGGGTGCTGCTACAGGGGGCTGGGGCCCGGAAATCCCTCTACAGGGCAGTTCGGGGCTGCTGCGGCCAGCAGGAGGAACGGCAGCAAATTGGGGGCCTCTCCCTCACTCGCCGGGAGCGGCCGGGCCGCAGCGGAATGGAGGAGGAGCCGGACATGGAGGGGGAGCCCAGTGGGGGGCCGGTCAACATCCAGGACAGCCGTGGAGACCACAACACCAGGGTTTCGGGCTGTTTCGGCCCACCGGAGCGAATGCGATCCCTCTCGGGGGGACGGCGGGAGTTGTTCATCCGCAACAGGCCGCACACCCAAATCTGGGGTACGGCAACGGCCAGACGAGGCTGGTGAGACCGCAGATGGGGCATCAGGGTGGACAGGTGAGACCCCCGATGTGGAATCAGGGGGTGCAGCAGGGAGGTCCGGAGTTTCAGGGGCAGGATGGGGGTGGATTTGGCGGAGCGCCTCAGCGTCCCTACATGCAGCCGAAGCTGACCAGGATGAATTTCCCCAAGTTTAGGGGAGGAGATGCGCTAGAGTGGATCCAGAAGGCGGAGTTGTTCTTTAATTATCAAGAGATCCCTGAGGCGCAGTGGGTGCAACTGGCGGCGTTCCACCTGGAGGACGACGCGTACCAGTGGACGAAGTGGTTCTTGAGGGGCAGGGCATATGCCCCTTGGGCACAGTTCATCGAGGCCTTCTCTTCTCGGTTTGGGCCTTTGGAGTATGAGGACGTAGAGGCCACGTTACAGAAGCTGCGACAGAGGGGGACCGTGGCAGAGTATCGGACAGAGTTCGAGAGGCTGGCCAACCGGGTCACTTGGGGAGAGCAGACGATGCTCAGTTGTTTCATATCGGGATTGAAGGACCACTTGCGCGACGAGGTCCACGCATATTTGCCACGCAGCTTGAGTCATGCCATAAGCATCGCTCGAATACAGGAGGAGCGTTACAACAGGCAGAGGACCCGGACAGCGGTCAAGCCACCCGCGGCTCCTACAGCTGGACGGAGGGAGACACCTCCCACCATTCGGCCCACAATTACGAAATTGACTTGGCCAGAGATGCAGGCACGAAGGGAGAAGGGCCTGTGCTTCAACTGTGATGAGAAGTACACGCGGGGTCACACTTGTCAGAAGATTCAGGTCTTCATGCTGAGGGAAGAAGAGGAGGAGGGGGGGGATCCGCTAGAGGGTGTCGACCTTGAGGCACTCGATCTGACGGAGTTTGGGGTCTCTATACAGGCCATGGAGGGGGGATCCGCCCCAGTGACCCTCAGGTTCACAGGATTGGTCGGCAAGGAACGGGTCACCATACTGATAGATAGTGGGAGTACCCACAATTTTATCAACCCGTCGGTGGCTTCGAAGGTGGGACAGGCGATCGATACTGATGCAGCTTTCCAGGTCATGGTCGCAGATGGCAGCAAACTGAGGTGTGAGGGGGTCATGAAAGGGGTGGAGATCAGGATGCAGAGCTACGTGTGCCACACAGACTTGTATTTACTGCCGATCAAGGGCTCCGACATGGTACTGGGGGTTCAGTGGCTCCGGCAGCTACAGCGGGTAACTACGGATTGGGTGCATCTTACCATGGAGTTTTCACAGTCGGGGAAGGAGTACTGCCTACGGGGGATTCGTTCTTCGCCCCTGAAGGAGATATCGCTGAGGAGCTTGCAGCGACTGGAGGGTCAGGGTTCACCCATGGCTATGCTGGTGGGGGTGGAGACATCAGAGACAGACCCTCCGCCCATTCCGCAGGAGATTCGGGCGCTACTGGCCCAATACGAGGATGTGTTCCAGGAGCCTTGTGGCCTACCACCGGCCAGGTCCAGGGAACATGGTATCCAGTTGAAGGAGGGGGCGGCGCCCCCGAATGTCAGGCCTTATCGGTACCCGTATATTCAGAAGGCAGAGATCGAACGAAGTGTGAAGGAGATGCTAGCAGCGGGCATTATACGGGCGAGTACCAGTGCCTTCTCCTCACCTATTATACTGGTGAAGAAGAAGGACGGTTCATGGCGGTTCTGCGTGGACTATCGCAATCTGAACGAGTCCACTATCAAGGATAAGTTTCCTATTCCAATGATAGAGGAGCTTCTGGATGAGCTTCATGGAGCATGTCTTTTCACCAAACTGGATTTACGGTCGGGTTACCACCAGATACGGATGAAGTCCGAGGATATTCACAAGACGGCGTTTCGCACGCACGATGGGCACTACGAGTTCTTGGTGATGCCTTTCGGCCTCTCCAACGCCCCATCCACATTCCAGGCGGTTATGAACGAGACCTTCCGGCCACTCCTTCGACAGTCGGTTCTCGTATTTTTCGATGATATTCTGATCTACAGCCGCAGTTGGGCGGAGCATCTGGAGCATGTGGCAGAGGTTCTATCTATTCTTCGACGGCATCAGTTCTACGCCAAGCAGTCGAAGTGTTCGTTTGGACAACCGGAGGTGGAGTACTTGGGTCACCTAGTTTCGGTGCAGGGGGTGCGCGCTGACCCCCGGAAGATAGAGAGCATGGTTACCTGGCCACGGCCTACTACGGTGCGGGCACTCAGAGGCTTCCTGGGCCTCACGGGATATTATCGGCGGTTTGTAAGGGACTATGGGAAACTGGCCCGACCCCTTACCCAGCTCTTGCATAAGGAGTCTTTCACTTGGCATGAGGAGGCGGAGCAGGCTTTCTCCGCTCTCAAAGCGGCCATGACGACAACACCGGTGTTAGCTTTGCCCGATTTCAGCAAGGAGTTTGTTTTGGAGACGGACGCTTCGGGGGTTGGGATTGGAGCAGTGCTGATGCAGGAGGGGAGGCCCCTGGCTTACTGTAGCAAGGCTTTGGCCCCTCGGACTTTGGGCCTTTCCACCTACGAGAAGGAAATGCTGGCGATCCTTCATGCGGTGACTCTGTGGCGACCTTATTTGCTGGGCCATCATTTCAAGGTTCGCACGGATCATCAGAGCTTGAAACACTTCTTGGAACAACGATTGGCTTCCCCGCTACAACAGAAGTGGCTGACCAGGCTGCTGGGATACGACTATGAGATTGTGTACAAACAAGGGAAGGAAAACGTTGTTGCCGATGCTCTATCCCGGCTACCAGAGAGCACGGTCCTTCAGATCTCGGGGCCGTTGATCGAGTCTCTGGATGACATACAGACCGATATAGCAGCGGATCCGGAGTTTGGCCCGATCTTGGAGGCTTTACGGCAAGGCCAACCGACGCCTCTCGGCTACCAACTGGTGGGGGGACACTTATACTATCAGGGCAGGGTGGTGATTCCGGCTACGTCCGCTTGGAAGGAAGTCATGCTACAGGAGTTCCATTCATCTCCAACCGGAGGACATGCCGGCGTGCTTCGCGCCTTACAGCGCCTTCGGGCCAATGTCTATTGGAGGGGGCTTCGCAAGGACGCCCAGAGGTTCGTGCAGCAGTGCGAGACCTGCCAGCGTCAGAAGTACGAGACCACATCGCCAGCAGGGCTGCTTACCCCGTTGGAGATCCCGCAGCATGTGTGGGAGACAGTTTCTATGGATTTCATTGAGGGCTTGCCACGATCGCAGGGCAAATCGGTGATTTTGGTGGTTGTGGACAAGCTCTCCAAGTATGGGCATTTCTTAGCTCTCAGTCATCCGTACTCCGCCGAGACGGTTGCTGAGCTCTTTGCCCGAGAGGTGGTTCGCTTACATGGTGTTCCTCGTTCGATTATCTCCGACCGCGATCCCGTCTTCATCAGCAACTTTTGGCAAGAGCTTTTCCGATTACAGGGCACTCGGCTTCGCATGAGTACGGCGAATCACCCACAGACCGATGGGCAGACGGAGGTCTTGAACAGAGGGGTAGAGACTTACCTCCGTTGTTTTGTCACTGATGAGCCACGTTCTTGGACTCGTTGGCTCCATTGGGCGGAGTATTGCTATAATACTTCGTTCCACACAGCTAGCCGCATTACTCCTTTTGAAATTGTTTATGGGAGGCCGCCACCATCCTTACGCTCTTATGAGCCAGGCAGTACAGCTCTTCCGGCGGTGGGCCGGGCTTTGCGAGATCGAGATCAGACATTAGCTATCCTGCGGGATAATCTTCTCTCCGCCCAAACCCGAATGAAGGTGCAAGCAGACAAACACCGGACTGAGCGGGAGTTCCAAGTCGGGGATGAGGTTTTTCTTCGTCTTCAGCCGTACAGACAGCTCTCCGTTGCCCGGCGGGCCAACCAGAAGCTAGCTCCACGGTATTATGGCCCCTTCCCCATTACTCACAGGGTGGGACCGGTTGCCTATACCCTGGCTCTGCCGGAGGGGTCTCGCATCCATCCTACATTTCATGTCTCTCTTCTGAAGAAGAAGTTGGGGGCCACAGTTACTGTTACGCCTTTTCTGCCCGCGGCAACGACTACCGGCGAGTTGCGTCCTATTCCGGAGGACATCCTGCTATCCAGATGGAAGAAACGGGGCACCGAATATCGCCCCGAGGTGCTGATTAAATGGAAAGACCTCTCAGAGGCTCATAATTCGTGGGTTGACTTCTTGGAGTTCCGTGAGCACTTTCCAGACTTCCAGCTTGGGGACAAGCTGCTTCTTGATGGGGAGGGGAATGTTATGCCCCCGGAGGATCTCCGATTCCGTGGTTACAAGTACGCCAGACGTCCGAAAGATGCGCCGGGAAAAGACCGGGCTGAACCATCCGGTTCAGCCCGCAACTAATCAACTAATGGAGGAGGGCTGAACCGCACTTGGTTCAGCCCTATGGGGGCCGGCCGGCCCCCTTGTGGAGTGGGGACTCTTAAATACCCCACTCCACCTCTTTGGGAGTTATGCGATTATCTTTTCAAGGTATTTTCCTTTCTTCCTAGCAAACCCTAGCCGTCTTTTCATTTCTTCTTCTTGTTCTTCCTAGAAAACCTAGCGGTAGCATAACATAAACCCTAGTACCAATGCTAGTGAAGAGGGGAAGATGCAACAATCTCCGGTTAGATCCTATCCAGTGGGTGGAGGAGAGAAGAACTCTGACCGGTGTTCACCATCCCCAGCTAGCTCTTCCCCGGCTAAGAAAGTTGATCCTGACTTAACCGCGTTCCTGGACGAACTTTTTCCTGCGGGAGACGAAAGTAATTCTGCGGTTAACATGCAGGTTCCCGATGTACCTGACGGCAAGAAGATGAAAACCAAAGTTAAATCCAAAGCGAAGGCGGTCCCGGAGGAGGAGGTAGAGAAAAAGCGCAAGGAGACACAACTGCATTTGGAGCTGGAGAAGGCTGGTCTATTTCTCCCTAATACGGAGTACGATCATCGCCTTGTTGGCAAGCTTATCTACCAGATTGTCACACGTTCAAATATATCATATGTTGTTGATGTGGTCAGCCGATTCACGCATGCTCCTCGGACATCCTCTCCAAGATGCCGAGTGAATCTTCCAGTATCTGAAGAATGCCCCAGGACAAGGGCTTGTGTATAAGCCCTCCTCCTTATCATTAATTGATTATTCTTATGTAGATTATGTTGGATCCATCGATGATCGTCGGTCTACGAGTGGATGCTGCAAATATTTTGGAGGACACCTGGTCACTTGGCGGAGCAAGAAGTAAACGGTGGTGGCAAGCTCCTCTATGGAAGCTGAGTATTGTTTGATGGCATCCGTCATCTCCTAACTCACGTGGCTAGAAAGTCTTCTTACTGATCTTGGTGTCAAGCTCCCCTCTCTGGTCTTCTTCTACTGTGAGAGTCAAGTTGTCATCCATATCGTCGGGAATCCAATTTTTCATGAACAATTCGTTTCCAATCTTGGCACCTACAATTTGTATGCTCCAGCTTGCAGGGGAGTATAGAAGAACTATTTATAAGCTCAATGTAAATGCCCACTTTCTTAGTGTATTCCTGGAGATCTCTCTCATGTATAGTTTAGTCTCACTCATTCGTTTGGAGTTAAGATCTCACTCCTCTCTCCTACATATATGTGTACAAATACTTGTATTTTTAAAGTTAATGTGAAGTAATAAAATTATTGTGCTTCGTATTTCACTCTATACAGTATTAATTAGTGTTATAATTAGTATTAATTAATATATTTGTATTACTTGTAATACTCATTTATATATAAGACGAGTCCTCACATTATTATAAATCATTCAGCTTTTAATTCTTTAACATGGTATCAAAGATCGGTCTCGAGACCTAAGCGTGTTCGCTCTCCACTCGTCCTTTCCAACCAACCATTGACGGATATCGCTCATCCCACTTTCGCTCGCCGTTCAAGACCCTCCAATCCTCCCACTCCTCGCTTCCACAAACACAGTGTCGATCGACTCGCGTGACATATCTCGTCAGTCAATCGGCACCGACTTATGCGATGTGGCTAAGGCAGTCCGATTGGCTCCAAATCTGGGGATGTCTCTCTTTGATCTTCTTATCATTATACTGGATTCCTAGAAGATTTCAACAGTTGGATGCTACCCAAAATCAGATCTAAGTTTTTTTTCTCTCCGAGAAGAGGAAGGGTCCTAACTCCAAATAGTGTCAAATCTAACATCCGCTTTTTGAAGACTTGTCTTCGTAGACCTCTACTGTTCTCTTGGAGGAGTTTTGTTGGAGGAATTTTATGTTGAACGTAAATGATTCTGGTGGCTCCATGACCTTCGTTGGATCTACCGGAGCTGGTCAAGATCACAATTTCTCCCAGATCACTACGGTCCGATTAGATGACACAAGATATTTGTCATGGTCCCACTCTATTACTCTGGTCCTAAAGAGCCGGTGTCTCTTTGGATATATCAGTGGCTCCACCAAAGAACAAGCCAGGAACTCTACAAGTTGGTCTCAATAGAAGTCCGAGAACTCGTTTTATTATGTCATGGCTCACGAATTAAATGCAGGAGTCCATTGCTCGAAATTACCTTTTCCTGGACATTGATGCTAACATATGGAAAAGTGTCGAGTCTACTTACTCCCGCAAAGGGAATGCGGCTCAGATTTACCAGCTCCGCCGTAAGATTTTTGTTCTCCGACAGGGTGACCGCTCTCCATCTACTTACTATCTTGAGTTTACTCAATTGTATCAGGAGTATGACAATTTTGGCTCTCTTGTCATGGTTTGTAATGCAGATGAGCTCTTGATCAGGGCTCGCGGGGATCATAATCGTGTGTTAGGATTCTTATATGTGCTGCATAGATATTTTTATCAAATTACCGTCCAAATTCTGGGACATGTTCCAATCCCTTCACTTCCTGAAGTTAATAGAATTGAACAACAGGAGTTTGACCATATGCAGTGTTGGAACATGATGGGACCCGGCAAGAGTACCGATATCGTACAAGTAATAATAAAATGAGAAGTAAATTCCCGAGTAACGATTTCACGCGGAACACGGCGGGGTGGAGTTTTCTTACGAGAAAAACTTGAGATTGAAGTCTTTACGTACGAGAAAAACTTGAGATTGATTTGTAAATAATAAAAGAAAAATTAAATTAACTATGCGGGTCGCCGACACCGCTTCGCTCCTCCGCAGGTCGCACTCCTCCGCTTCGCTCTCATTGCGCCTTGCTCTCGCAAAGGCCAACCATGGTCTCACTGACTCTTGTTCGCTTCTAGCTCAACGAAGCCATAACAATCATACTATCTCAAATCACAAACACATTACAACCAAGCATACTCACAATGTCATCACAACAAGAACATGAAGAAAATACTAAAACATAATCTACTCCAAATCATCCACAAATGAAAGTATATCTACGAACATCTACACTCAATGGTCGTGGTGTGTAGATGCTTTAGAGTATACCACAATAAGATTACAAATACTTCAAAAGAGAAGGGCAAAATACAAGTTACCGAGCCCTAGCACGGAGGGAGTTCAAGTCTAGTCTCCTCGGAATCGTAGGAGAGCCCGGCTTGGTCCACCAGCTCTTCCTCTTCCTCCTTGGCTCGTCCACGATACGGGAGAAGTTGTCACCTCCTCCTAACGCGTCTTCTCCGGCTTGGAACTCCAATGGCACCTTGGAAATCACCTTCTACACCTTTGAAATGCTTTGGGAGGTTAAGGAGACTAAGGGGCGAATCCCCTAAGCTTACAGCAAGAGTTTAACTTTAAAACGGCGCTCCCGGACGGACTCCCTGCTGAAATCGCGAAATAACAGCTATATAGGAAAGCAGGGTGCGCGCGCGTAAGGCGCAAAATGCACGCGCGTGTGTGAGTCAAATAAAACAGAAAAATTTGGGCGCCCAGGTCGCGCACGCGCATTTGCACGTGCACGCACGCACAAATTCGGATCGACCAAATCTGCATGAAAATCAACAAAATGACCGCACGCGCGTGCGAAAATATCGCACGTGCAAGACACGCGCATTAAAGCTGCAGGAAGATCGTGCACGCGCAATTGCACGTGCGCATGCGAAAGACCGCACACGCACATTCGGATTGACATAAAACAACTATATTAGGGGAGAAAGAAACGCACGCGCATGCGAAAATTCCACACGAGCGTGTATTAGCCAAATTGAACATAACCTCCCCTAAACATGCATAAAAATTCACACTTGTACAACAAATCATCCAAATAGTCCGGAATTCCTAATAAACTCAATATGAGCAGTAAACAAACATATCTAACACAGGAAAGGATGCATACGATAGGAAAAGCAGGGTGAAAACACTATAAGGAAAGCACGTATCAAATACCCCCAGATTGAACGATTGCTCGCCCAGAGCAAACCGCTCTCCTCCCGGGTATTAGACAAGTCTAAACTAACAAATAGAAAGTGAAAGTAAGGAGTATACAGAGAAGTTCTATGCTCAAGATGAATTAGGAAGAAAGCTAGAATTTACTTCTATATATATTAAATATCAATACTTTTCAAAACTAAATATCACTAATTATATCCACTTCTTCAAGAGATACTCGGATCGTCCTAGACCTTGTGTAGAAAGAAAATAGCGCGGACGCTGAGCTTAGCATTATCCTCCCGAGACTACGGGGTAGCCTCCAAATAAACCCATCAATGTCGATGGTCATAGGCCTTCCTAGTCACACTCTCTCTGCAGTGTTAGCTAAATCTATTTTTACAAATCAATATGACTTAGAATTAGGATGAATCATTAGGCTTGGGTTTAAGGTGAGGTGAATTAAAAGATAAACATGATGGCAACAATCACACTTAAACCAAAATAAGAACTAGCATCGAAAATCAACCTACCAAAGAAAAGGAATGGGAAGTGACACCCCAGACTTAGATTTTTGCAAATGGGGTCACTTCCACAATAGCTGAACACAAACCCTCCTTTTCAAATCAAAATTTTCTTTTCTTTTTCTATTTCCATTTTTATTTTCCTTTTTATTCTCTATTCTTCTTTTCAAAAGATATTTCTTTTAAGCTTTTCAAAAACACACAAATATAAGCTTTTAAAAGTGCACACCAAATCACAATATTTCACTCAAAAGCACAAGTAGAAAATCAGATTTTGATTTTAAGTTCCAATCTAAGTGAGATTGGGTTAATCTTTTTGGCATTGGTGATTATGAGGTGGGGGTGAAACAAAGGATGGGTGTAAGGCCCAAAGAGTGTATGCAATGGTAGTTCGTATAGGCACGGATGCAAAAGCTCAAACTATCCAATAAAAGGCCTACGTCATATTTGCAAAAATAAAACTATCCTAGGCATAAGCTTTGAGAATCGCTAGGGGCAAGTTCTAGACATCAAGAAAGGATACTCTTCATCAAAATCGGATAATATCCAACTAGCGGCTCGCTACACACATCTTTACACAAGTCTCCGGATGAAAACTATTTCTACAAAAAGTGGACATACACGGTAGATACAAAGTAGAAAAGTATATACTATGAAGCATAAAAAGAAGTTAGAGCTAGAATAAAATCCTATTACAAACATGTGCACATACCTAGGAACACTGCATGAGTCAATATATACCCCTACAATCACATTCTAAAAGTAAATTAAGCTAATCTAACACCTACGAAAAAGAGCGAGAAAGCTTGAAAACTAACAAATGTTCAAATCCTAAGCGCGTGGGTGCGGAAATGAATGCAAACGTGCAAGTTTTTTTTGAAAAATTGGGGTGCAATTTGGAAAAGAGCGAAATAAGAATGCATATGTGATACGTGAACATAATGAGTAACGCACTACCCCCCCCCCCCCCCGACTTAAAAATTGCATTGACCTCGATGCATAAAAATATGAAAAAGGGATAGAAATGCGTTACCCAATGCCCGAGATGGGGCATTCTGAGACGACTTGAACTTTGAATCTGAACCAAAAGGTGCACCCACCCAAGCTTGGCCAACAAGAATGCACGACCCAGTCGGAACCTGCATGCGGGGTTAGCACCAACAAAAACAAAATAGATAAATAAAAACCGAAATAAAAAATGTAAATAATCATGGGGTGCCTCCCAAGATCGCTTTGTTTAACATCTTTGAGTTGGACCAAATACCTTCAGTCCAATACTATTATTGAGGGATCGGCATTAGTGGCTCATCAGTCCAATTTTGGAGGTCAGGTTTCTCATGATTTCAGGTCAAAGCCTTCAGAAAAGGATCACTTGACTTGTGATTATTATCGAAAACCTCGTCATACTCGAGGTATGGCTTCAGCCTACATGGTTGTCATCTTCCCAGGGGAGGATCTTCATCACATGGTGGTCACGGTCGTGGTAGAACTGTAGGGAGAAACTTTTCATTATATTACTCAGCTCATCACACAGAGGTTCCAGAAATCCAGTTTTCCTGGGCATTTATGTCCTACTCCTACTCGGTCGTCTTATTTTTCTGCTAAAGAGATATATGCTCTTTGCCAATTGATGCGTGGCCTTACTTATGGGTCTCACCTCCTCTACTTCCTCATCTGCCTTTCCTCACACAGATACACCAGGTGCTCACTCCACAATTACTTGTCTTTCTCCTTATTGGATTATCGACTCAGGAGCCACTAATCACATGACTGAATCAGCCTCAAATTTTGAATCTTATTCCCCTCTTTCTAGAAGAGATAAAGTGAGCATTGTTGATGGTTCTTTCACCTCCATTACTGAAAAATGATTCATCCCTTATTCCTCTCTCACTTTATCTTTTACTTCATGTTTCAAATTTTGCTCGTAGCTTATGTAGGGACTCGGCACCTCCCAACAGCTTACTTTCATTTAGTCATTTTACTATTTCTCTTCAATGCTTAGTTACCTTTTTCTTTTCCTTTTCATTGTGTCTTTCAGGATTTGAAGATGAGGAAGGTGGTTGGCTCTGATACTATGGATGATTACATGTCGTGTTTGACTCCTTTATTGGGTCTCCATCTCCACAAGCACTCCACAATATGCAAACCTCCACATTGCTAACTTGGCATCGTCGTCTGGCCATCCATCTGTTTATTACCATGCAACAAGTATTTCCTGTTGTTTCTTATGTGTTTTAAAAATCTTATTTGTTATATATGTGTTTTTTGTCAAACATCATCGTACTTATGTTAATCATGTATTGTTACCTAGTACTACTTCATTTCATCTCGTTCATACTGATGTTTGGGGGCCCTTCCCCGTTGCCTCAATTTTTGGATGTCATTGATTTATTAGTTCTATGTGCTATTTTTCTCGCATTACTTGAGTATATTTGATGAAAAATAAGAGTGAAGATTTTCCTATTTTTCAGAAATTTCATAACATGGTTTCTACTCATTTTATTGCTACTATCAAATTTCTATATAGTGATAATGGTTGGAAGTATATCAAATTCCCTTCAAACACTACCTTATCGATCATGGCACTATCTATCAAACTTCATGTGTTCACTCTCCTTCAACGAATGAGGTCGCTGAACGAAAAAATTGTCACCTCTTATATGTTGCTAGGTGTTTCCAGTTCACTATGAACCTTCCTAATTTTTTTGGGGGTAATGTTGTTTTCACGACTGCCTATGTCATCAGCCACATGCCCTCTTGGGCCTTGGAGCACAAAACCCGTCTTATCACCTTAGGGGCAACCCCAACTACTCTCCAACCTAATTTTTTGGTTGTGTGCTTCACTCACATACATTCTCCGGGCCGCTCTAAACTTGACCTCTATGCTCTTAAGTGTGTTTCTTGGCTACTCTCCTACTCAGAAAAGGTATACATGATATTACCCTCCTACCAAGAGGATCTTTATTACAATAGATATTACCTTTCATGAACCCAAGGCTTATTATGTGACCTCACTTTAAAGGGGCGACAGGAACTACAGAAGAAGTGAGATCTCCTATTATACCTTTACCAATTCCTCCACCATACTCTATTTCTCCGCATCCTCAGACTCATGATGAGATTCTGTTGGGAAAAAATCCCTCCATGATTTGATATATCGGGTTATCAAGGTGGATATAAGCAAATGGTTTTGGTTTATGTTATTTTCAAAGATCAGGCTCGGGTTATATAACAAAGCTTATGGTAAGAAACTATCAAAATACGTCGACAAGTATTATTGACTAATGTCGACGTACGTGCAGTGGAATTCTGGGAATATCAAAGTTCGTTGATATGCTTATAATTTATGCTTCGACTTTGAGTTAAAGTTGAGATGTGCAAATAAGCTGGAGTCAAAGTTCATCGTATACATTGAGATGCCTCTCTTATATCTTTGTATACTCCTATCTAGTCAGAGCTTGAATTTGCTTCTATTAGCTTACTCTGACATGAAGTCAAAGTTCAAGAATCAATTTATCAATTCGTGTACAAGATTTACGAGATCTGATTATAGTCGTTATGATCCTATTGAGGAAAGATTTTACTTCAATTAGCGGCTTGGCTGGAAAGAGATCAACTGTGTATTATAAAAGGATACTTACTCCTTTCAATATCAAGAAGACGAATTAAAAAATATTTTTGAGGATAATGATTCTCTTGCAGAAAAGCAACATAGTTCTGATCATTGGGAACAAGGCGACATTCTTCTTCACCTCACCTCTCTTCTCTTGAGGATCAGAAGAAGAATTACAGTTAGAAATGATCTTTTTTCTTAATCAAACGATTGTACATTTGAAAGGAAGGAACAAAGGCTTCAACAAAATTCAATCCTCAACATATTCATCTTTTCTTTCGATTGAATCTGTAATATCAAGGGGAAATAACTGCTCCTCTCGACAGATTTTCTTCATCAACATTCTGAAAGAGTTCTTGAAATTTCTCTCTTCAAAAGATTATCAGTGGTGGTTGATCCTCCTTAGCAAAATGATCTGTGATGGTTTAGCCTCCTTATCAAAAGGTTGTTGGTTTGAGAAACCTGATCAAAATCCCGTTTGGTTCTAAGAATCGCCTTAACAAAAAATTCAGTAGTTTTTGGTTCTAAGAATTCCTTAACAAAAGATTCAGTAGTTTTTTATTCTGAGAATCTCCTTAACAAAAGATTTAGTTGTTGTGGTTCTAAGAATCTCCTTAGCAAAAGATTCAGTTATATTGGTTCAAGAGTCTTCTTATCAAAAGACTCGAGCGTTGTTTAGTGGAATTCCTACCAAAGGGGTAAAAGAGGGGACGTACTCAAATTTTAGGAACCTCTATAAAAACTCGTGTCTTCTGGATTATAATTTTTGTGTGGTTGTCCTTGTGACTTGTTTGTTATTTTATTTTCATTTCGTTATGCATAAGTTAACAAATAAATATTTTGTGATTGTATTGATTAGTGATAAAAGTCAAAAGAAAAGATAAATACTCTATTCACCCCCCCCCCTCTAGAGTAAATCTCAATAGTTCACCCTACCTTTCAGATTCATAATCCGGGCGAGCTTCCTCGTAAAGAATAGGGATTACAGGTGTACACCATATGGTGTAAAGGTCCAAGCACAGGCTCATCCCATGCTTCTAATGCTAGTGCCAAATCCTTCAGCAAATTACTCTGAACTTCCCATTGCCCTCAATAAAGGTATCGGATATTACACCTAACACCTCTTGTCTCATTATGTTTCCTATGACATTATAACTCCTTTACGTAGAGCTTTTGTATCGTCTCTTGCTTACGTTTCTATTCCATCCTCAAGGCAGGAGACTCTTAGGTATCAAAAGTGGAAAGAGACAATGATTAAGGAAATGTTTGATTTGGAAAAAAAATCATAGGTGGGATTTAACATACCTCCCACACTGTGAGAAGACTATTGGTTGTAAGTCAGTGTCACCCTAAAACAGAACTCATAAGGCTTAGTGAAATATTTCAAAATGAAACTGGTGGCAAGGGGATATACTCAAACCCTGTGGATCGATTGTCAAGAATTTTTTCCCTATAGCAAAAATGAATTCTATAAGAGTCGTGATATCTTGTGTTATGTGCAAGAGATGGGAGCTTACCCAATTTGACATGAAGAATGCATTTCTTTATGAAAACTTAGAAGAATAGGTATATATGTCTCTCCACCCTAGTTTTTCCTCACAGTTCTAAAGGGTTTTTCTTCGCGGTCTGAAGCAATCTCTGAGAGATTTTGGTTGTTTTCACAAAGTCATGATTTCTCTTGGATACAAACAAAGTCATAACAACAATACTTTCTTTATCAAACAGAGGGACAAAGTGTTAACGGCTTTCATTGTCTATATTGATGACATCGTCATAACAGGTGATGATGTGAAAGAAGTGAAAATTTTAAAGGGGAATCTAGCTAAGGAGGTTGAAGTTAAAGATCTAGTAAAACTTAAGTATTTTATGAGGATTGAAGTTGCTAGATTTAAACATAATATTCTCATCTCTCAGAGGAAATATACCCTAGATTTACTGGAACAATTTGGTATGAGTGGGTGTAGACCCGTTGATACTCCTATAGAGGCCAACCAGAATCTTGGAAGGGATGACGAAGACCCAATTGAAGACATTACTGTTTATCAACGTCTTATCGGGCGGTTAATCTACCTATCTCATACTCGTTCTGACATATCTTATGTTGTGGGAGTCATTAGACGGTATATGCATTCCCCAAAGACAAGACATCTCGATGTTGTTCATAGAATCTTGAGGTATCTGAAGACCTCACCGGAAAGATGCATCCTCTTCACTCCTAGTGCTGAGTTGAAAATTGAAATTTATACTGATACAGATTGGGTTGGATCTGTTGAAAACAAACGATCTACATTTGGGTATTGCTCGTTCATTGGTGGGAACCTGATTACTTGGAGAAGCAAAAAATAACCCGTTATCACAAGGTCAAGTGCGGAAATCGAATTTAGAGCTATGGCATATGGCATGTGTGAGGGATTGTAGTTATGCTTCCTTATGTGTGATCAAGGACTAAGTGATGTTAATCTCATCCGGTTATATTGTGACAACAAAGCTGCAATCAGTATTGCCCACAATCTCGTTCAGCACGATCACACTAAACAAATTAAGGTAGACAGACACTTCATCAAAGATAATACTGAGAAAAAGATTATTTATACTTCATTTGTTCCTTCAGATGGACAATTAGCTGATATTCTCACTAAGAGTCTGGGGGTGAATGTTTTTTGTGGTTTTATTGAAAAGTTTGGTATGAAAAATATATCATGCCCAACTAAAGAGAGTGTTAGAATTAGTATTAATTATTGTTAGAATTACTATTAATTAGTATCCTTGTATCACTTGTAATACTCCTCTCTATATAAGAGGATTCTTCGTGTTATTATAATTCATTCAGTTTTTATTTCATTACAAAGAACTTTGCTGGGAACTTCAGGTGAAAGTGGAGGTATAGCAAGAGAATAAAATCGTTTGTGGATAACAAAATAGACGGCGAATAAATTTGATGGTTTGCAAATAACGATGGTCAGTGAATAGCCAAAATCAGTATGCTTACAACAATTCTAAGAAAAAACATCTAAGGCTCAATATATTTGAGCTTATTGCCCTTATCTTTAAAAACAAGCGGCCATGGATTTTCTTTTTCTTATTTTTTGTGTGAAGTGATTGGTTGATTGTTTCTTTCCCATTTTTTAAAACAGAAGGAGAAATGCAAGATGTTTTAATTCTCTTATCTGATCTAACAGCTTCTAACAACTTTAGGGAGGGCAGCTATGTAGCATACTCTTGTCCTAACTATGGCATCCTTTTTAAAAGAAATTGCAATTTCACTTTGTTATGGATCTATTATTATTGTAATGAGTTTTAATATAATGAGCCGAGTCCGAGTCGAGTAGTATTGAGTCGTATAAGTCGAGTCCTAGTATTATAGATCTTTTAGTATTTTATGCATTTCATTATAATTACAGTCATGCCATTTGGGGTCCTATATATTGACCATTAGAGTCTTGTATGAAGGTAAGCAATGAAATAGTCTACTTCTCGTCTTTAAATGAGATCTTGGAAGCTCTCTCTCTCTCTCTCTCTCTCTCTCTCTTGAGCACGCCCCGTTTAGGCAATCGCGGTCAAGGCTCTATAGTATCTCCTCCATCGTCATCTCCATCTCCGGCCATTCCTCCGACAACCTTCGAGTAGTCCCATAACAAATTAGTAGCAGAGTCATCAGTCCTCTTCCGCCAACACACTCCTATGTCGAACGGGCTTCCCTCCTGACCACTTCAAGCAGCCATCGTCTCGATTCTCCCCGTCCACTCATCTCACACAAGCTCCACTCGATCGGCCTTTCCAACCCCGACACCAGTTCCTTTGCAGTGACTCCAGCCTTCTTCGTTATGATCGCAGTCGTCTGCGTCCTCTTCCAAATCTGTGCTTCTTCCATTCCCACGGTGGCGCCCTACTGCATAGATCCATTCTCCCATGCGACCACCGGTGAACGGCGCTGAAGCCCCCACTGCTCCTCGCCGTCTCTGCACAAGCCACCGCGAGTCGCATCTGCAGCGAAGAACCGCACGCCTCAAACCACAACAAGGGCGTGTCTTTCCGCTAGCTTCTCTTCTCGCGGCCACCAACAACTGAGTCGAATGTCTCCAATTGTTTCGTTCCCAACCACAGCAGCAGCCCCGCGAACGCCCGCACCAGCACCTGCACGTTGGTTGTTCCCAGCCTCCAGTCGAGCCCTTTTCTCGAGCCAACAACCAGCGCAGGAGTTCCGCTCTCTGGTCTTGATCATCGAGCCCTGTGCTTACAGGCTTACCCCTTATCTTCCTCGAGCCCATCAACACAGTTGACCTAAATCAATTAATTAATTGATTCAGTTGCGTTAGCCAATTAAATCATTGTTTTAATTCATATGGATGTGAAATTACGTGTCGAGAATGCGGTCGTCATCAAATCGATCTGCTCGATGTTGTGGGAATTCATGACCTCCACAGAAGCCCGCCTTCGGGATGCCGACGCACTCCTTCACAGGATTAAAAATCCACCACCGCCCGAGCCGTCGTCGGTCCATTAGAGCAATCGTCGCTCCCACCATCGACCACCAAAGTTCCGCTGTTTCCCGCCATCCGTGCCGCTCCTCCACCGCCAGTCCATGCGGTCAACACTTTGCCGCCTCTTTTACCGGCCCCTGCTCTGCCGGTACCTCTGGCCACCTCGCCGCCAAATCCGTTCCTTCCGCCAACCGTCGCTCCTTCAGTCTCCTTGTCGCTGCTGCTGAACACCGCTCCACCGACCCCGCCGAAGACATTCCTTCCGCTACCCGTTTTTCCGACGGCGCTGCCGCTACTCGATCACGCCTCTGTCACCGCTACGCGCTATCGGGCATTGTTCTGGTGCAAAATCAAGGAGCCATATGATCCAGCCGCCATGTGGAGTTTGAGCTTGAGGGCAAGCTCGATTTCAAGGGCGGAAGAAAGGTTATGAATCTATTATTATTATTGTAATGAGCATAAATATAATGACTCGAGTCTGAGTCAAGTCGTATTGAGTCGTATAAGTCGAGTCGTAGTATTATAGGTCTTTTAGTATTTTATGCATTTCGTTATAATTACGTTCATGTCATTGGGTGTCCTATATATTGACCCTTAGAGTCTTGTATGAAGGTAAACAATGAAATAGTCTATTTCCCGTCTTTAAATGAGATCTTAGAAGCTCTCTCTCTCTCTCTCTCTCTCTCTCTCTCTCTCTTGAGCACGCCCTGCTTAGGCAGCCGCGGTCAAGGCTCTGTAGTATCTCCGGCCACTCCTCCGGCAACCTCCGAGTAGGCCCATAACACACTCATCATCACATGCCAGTTGACACTATGCCAGACATCATTAGAAGAGTTTATCATGCTGATTTAATGGGAGTTCAGCACCTGAAAACTATCTTAATCAAGAACACTGTAATTTTTCCTTCACTTTGTGAGGACCTTCTGACCCTCATTTGTATCCATGCCTTCCTCATTTTATAAAATTATGAACTCCACAAAAATTAAGGGTGATATGTCCATAGGCAAGTGAAAGCAGCTAAAACAGTTTTACCACACAATTTTTCAAATATTGCTCTTTATGCAGCATGAGCATCACAAGTATTCCCAAACAGCTTTATCAGCAGCAGCACAAACCAAAAAAACCCAAATTTGATGAGCAGAAAGAAACTAAAAGAGGAAAAGAACTAGCAAGAAAATAGGCAAAAAATTCATGCAACTCCAATACATAATCACTCTTTAAATGAGGATAAGAATTACGACAGGGAGACGGCACTAACTGTCGTAGATTTGAACGGTTCTTCTTGAAGTAGTAGTCTGTAGAATTGCTCCCCGAGGTGATCTGCAGCAGTCACGGCATCTTTCGCAATACTTCTCTCTGTAGCCACTCCTCCAGCCAATGCAGCACCAGAAGCAGCAAGAGTCAACCCAGCAATGGCAACTGGACCAGTGGCACCTACAGCTATTGCTCCGAGACCACCGACCACGCCTATGCCGAGTGCAGCCGCAGTCGCCGAACCGGCGGATAAGGCAAAAGAAGCGAGCTCGGCATTCTCCAACACCCAAAGTATGATTGCAGAATAATCAACAATTCCAAGATATCTTCCCTTCCAATCATCACTGTTCGCTAGCTCGGCATTTCTTACAGGAGCAGCCAAGATATTGTTCTCGGATAAGATCCGAACAGCATCAAGGATGGATGAATCTGATGAAATTTCGATCACTGCGCAAATAAAGAGAAATTCAACACTAAAATGCTTAACTATGGTGTTGTAACTAATAAAATCATTCCATATCCACTGGGTGGTCATTCTATGAGA
The DNA here is from genome assembly GCA_033032865.1 of Dactylorhiza incarnata. Classification (NCBI taxonomy): domain Eukaryota; kingdom Viridiplantae; phylum Streptophyta; class Magnoliopsida; order Asparagales; family Orchidaceae; genus Dactylorhiza; species Dactylorhiza incarnata. The sequence continues at coordinate 657,494 of JAWHQI010000225.1, read as the reverse complement.
GAAATGTTACAATTAGCAACAAGTTCCTTTCTATATTAAATTTTGGTAGGTCACACAAACGACACTTTGTGATCGCTGCGTTCATGGCAGCCATGGCAGCCAAAAGGACCCTAAGTAACTTTTTTAAAATTAATAACATTAGGTAATTGGAGCACCTTTGCCGCAAGGAACTTCGGGGAAAGATGAGACTGGGATCTGCGCAAAAGCAGCTGTCAAAGATTCCTGCAGAGAAGGGGGCAGCCTTTTCCTTGACTGGATAGTCTCAAAATACTCATCACAAGTAGGGATCCTTGAACTTGCTTCAACTTCCTTTGCCATTGCAAGGGATAGGTTGGATCATCAGTTATTGCACACTGATTCAAGGAAAAGAAATTATTTTAACCATCCAACTGTATTTGGTGCTCATATGTTTATAATGAAATCAAATTTACACGAGAATAATCCAAGTGACATCATTTAGCTATTTAAAAACAAAAGGCTCAACAGGTTCTAAACTTACAATGTCAAAAAATGAAGATAAAATAATCTATGATATTCGAAGATTATGAATAATTTGGTTTAACATCGTTACGGGTTCCACAAGAGAAGATCGGCATCATATTTTATGAGAGTCTCTCCACCAATAATATTGAGTGCGACACGGGATAAAGTGAAGGTCGTGGAGTGAGTATGCACTAACCAGACTCTAATGTATGGATGTGATTGTGGTATTGAGTGAGGTTTTAAAATGATGCCATAATTATACAATGTTCGAGCGTGCAATTATAATAAGTTTCGAAATTAAGTTAGGCTATGTAACGAGGAGACCTTTTTATCCAATGGCAGACAACTAATCGCAGAGATCGTACGCTCAATATTATGCCAGAACGTTACAAGAAGTACTCTTAATCCAATGGCAGCAGACCAACTCCCGATATCAAGCGGACAGAATAAACCATAAGATGCATGGGCCATATTTAAAGAGAGAAGAGCACTGTGGTGGAGCCACGTGTACAAATAAAGTTACCGTTATAATAAATTGTGTAGACACTTGTGAATGTTAATACTTGTTAAAATAACTTGTACAAAGGCCCATAGCTTTGGCCCATGTAGAGCCCATTACTTTCTTAGGGATTAGTCTCACATCTCTGAATGGAGATTACTTCACTCCTTCCTATGTATTTGTACAAATGTTTGTATCCATGAAGTGTTTTTTTATGAGAAATAAATATATTATTATTTTTCTCTCTTCTGTCATGCATTTCTACATGGTATCAGAGATAGGTTCATCCTCCGGTTCATTTTTTTTCGGTCGAGCTCTTGCTCCCGTCGCCGTTCTGAGAACGCCCCGCACTTAGACCGTGTGCTCACACGCGATCTTGCAGACTCCTTTTTTGAGTCTGCTCCTCTGCAAATAATCGCTTCATTGTGTCTCTTCATTCTGACCCATGCGTCTATTTTATAGGCGTCTTCGTTGCTTCCGGGTCCCCCCTCCCTATGTTGCTGCTCGCGCGACCTGCTCATTTCTGCTCGTTGAAAACAATGTGGCCACTCCCTCTGTGACCGTTGAAGCCGCTCCCTCTGTGACCGCTGAAACCACACATCAGCGATCACCTCTGAAGGTCGTTGACACCGCTGCTTGCGTGCTTGCCAAGCTCGTGTCTGCTAGTCGCGCTTGCTATCTTCTCGCAAAGTCCGCTCCTTCTCACCGATCTTGCAGATCTCGCCGACCTCCTCTGTTCGCTGCTTGCGGAGAACCCGCACCATCTTCCTCGACTGCTCGCCGCGTCGAGGACTGGGATCGCCTTCCTTCGAGCTTGCCGAACTCGCGATCTCTCTTTACTGAGCTCGCAGTGTCCGCTCGAGATCTCCCCTTTCTGAGCTCGCATTGTCCGCCCCTCCTCTTCTCCTTATCTCATTTGCGGCTTCTTCTCACTGCTCGCCCCACTCCTGCGTCCTTCCTCTAGCCCTCACGGTTTCTCCTCTGCTTATTGTCAGTCATGGCCTTGAATGATGCTCCGTCTCGTGCTGCGACCACTCTCCCTGAAGTCCGAGATGTGCTCCGAATTACGATTATCTCGCTTAGTGGCATGAATAATTTTGTCGAGTGAGTCCACTCGGTGCACTGTGTTCTCCAGACAAAAGGTCTCCTTCATCACCTCTCTAAGGCCCAACCTACAACGCCCACCGAGGAATGGCTTCGCAATGATGGGCGTGTCCAATCATAGATTTTGAATTATATGGAATGTGAACCTTATCGTATGGCCATGTATCATGAGACGGCCAAAGCCATGTGGGATGAAATTCACTCCCTCTATTCTGGCAAGGATAGTCTGCAGCACATGTTTGACATCTTCACGGACCTCCAATCTCTTGAACCAGGGGTGGATGGCGACCTGACCTCCTTTATTGCGCGATCGAAAACTCTCGGCGAGGCATCGATTCAACATCAGCCTCCCACATTGGATCTCGCCGCCCAACGTGCTCAGAAAGAGGTTGTTGGCATCGCCATGATGATGGCTCGTGTCCCTTTACATCTCCACAGCGTTCGTGCCAATATCCTTTCTTCCTCCGCCATCCCCTCCCTCTCGGATGTTTGCCCCATGCTCTTAAAGGTGACACCCCCCCCCCCCCCGATGCTCCGGGACTGTCTCTCCGGCTCTTCTACAACAATCTTATGCAGTTCATCCCGCCCCTCCACCGGCTCGTGGGGGACGCACCGGCTCTCGGGGCAGGGGTCGCAACGGTCATCCTCGTCCCAAATGTACTTATTGTGGTCGGGATGGTCATCTTGAGGCCACTTGTTATCATAAACATGGTGTGCCTCCACAACATCATGCCTCCATAGCGGTTGATCCTGCTTCCACCACCCGTACCGACATTGATGTCATGCGCGACCAGCTCCAACATCTTCAGGGGTTAATCAATCGGTCTTCTGGCTCTGTTGCATCTATCTCCAATGAAGGTATCTCTTGTTTTTCTCAGTCCAATGTGAATTGTGGACTCAGGGGACACAAATCATACAACTCTGCGGAATCCTCCTCACTACTTGGACTTTACGTGTACTAAGTTCATTACGGTGGCAAATGGTGAAACCACCCCGGTTTGCGGTTCTGGTGATGTGCCTCTGACTTCATCTCTCTCTCTCTCTCTCTCTCTCTCTCTCTCTCTCTCTCTCTCTCTCTCTCTCTCTCTCTCTCTCTCTTCGCTCAGTTCTTCATGTTTCGAGCTCTCATTTTAATCTTCTTTCTGTCAGTCGTCTTACTCAAGACCTTGACTGTTATGTAACCTTTTACCTCTCTTCTTTTATTGTGCAGGATCGACAGACACAGAATATCATTAGTAGAGGGAGACTGTCTAACGGGCTCTACACTCTGGATGTTTCCCCAACTGCTCTCTCCCCTGTCACTTATGTTGATTGGCATCGGCGTCTCGGGCCTGCTCTTCTCCCGATTCTCAAGAAAGCTCTTCTCGATCTATCCCTCACCGACTTCACCTGTGAGTCTTGCATCTCTGGCAAACAACATCGTTCTTCTTTTCCCTCTCATTGTACTCGAAGCAGTACTCATTTTGCTTTAGTTCATTCTGATATTTTTGGACCTTATAAAACAGCTAGTGTTTTCGGTTATCGTTATTTTCTTACATTTATTGATGATTACTCTCGCATGACCTGGTTGTATTAACTTCGTGATCGCCCTGAACTAACTCGTGTGTTTCGTGTCATTATTGCTGAGACACGTACACAGTTGTCCAACTTTATTAAAACTCTTCGGACTGATAATATGTGCGAGTATACGAGTCATGCGTTTCAAAATATTTGTACCGAGTCTGGTATCATCTATCAAACGTCATGTGCGAATACACCCCAACAGAATGGCGTAGCCGAACGCAAGAACTGTCATCTCCTTGAGGTTGCTCGCTCACTTATGTTTCAGATGCAAGTTCTCAAGCTATATTAGCATTTCGCGGTCTCTATCGCCTGCCATCTAATTAATCGCATGCCCTGGTCTAATCTCAACTTTACGACTCACTTCGGGCTTCTTTTCCCATCCACACCGCCGTTTCCCTTGTCGTCTCGCGTCTTTGGCTGTGTTTGTTATGTTCACTGCCTTAGCCCCTCTACAGACAAGTTTTCTCCCCGAGCTACTAGCTATATGTTCGTTGGATATTCCAAAACTCGGAAAGGTTATGATTGTTATTTTCCCGCCGATCGCAAGTTAGTTACGTCAGCAGATGTGACCTTCCTTAAAGACCAGCCTTTTCACTCCTTGCCTACAGCTTCTCCAACACCTCCTATACTACTGTGCCCTGACGTTCCTGTCACCTCCACTTCTCCTCCTCTCCTTCCCACACCAACAAGCATACCCTCCAACCTTAAACCTCCTCGTGTGTACACTCATCATCCTCGTCCAGATGCTCTGCAGCGTTACCCTCTACTGATGACGCTCTGCGGACTGCTGATTCAGTACCGACATCTACCGCTCACCCCTTGTCTAATTATGTCTCATTACATCGACTGTCTCCGGTGCTTTTACCAATTTGCGACTTCTTTGTCGTCATCTCCACCCCTACTTCTCTGCAAGAGGCGCTTCAACATCCAGGGTGGCAGACAGTTATAGAAGAGAAAATGGCTGCTCTCTGGGACAATCAAACTTAGGATCTTGTCCCTCTTCCTCCTGGCCAGACTTGTGTGGGTTGTAAGTGGGTCTTCGTCATCAAGCATGGTCCAAATGGGACGGTTGAATGTCTAAAAGCTCGTCTTGTGGCTTGTGATTTTACTCAGCAACACGGCCTCGACTACGACGAGACCTTCTCACCCGTCGCAAAGTTGAATATTGTTCGGGTCTCCCTGGTTGTTCAGCGTCATTAGCCATTGCATCCGTCGGATGTCAAAAATGTTTTTTTGAATGGAGACCTCCTTGAGACTATCTACATGCAACAACCTCCCGGGTTTGAGATCACGGGAGTCTCTTATATGTCACCTCAAGAAACTCTCTATGGTCTCAAACAATCTCCTCAGCTTGGTTTGACAAGTTCAGTCAGGTTGTTCAAGATGTTGGGTTTACTCGAAGCTCGGTCGACTTTTCTCTATTCACTCATTATCGCTCGACAGACACATTGATACTTTTGGTATATGTTGATGATATTTTGATACGGGCGATGATCTCAAAGGTATACACATGATCAAGAAGTACTTGGCCTCCGCATTCCAGGCCAAAGATTTGGGAAATCTCTGATACTTTCTCGGTATCGAGGTAGCCCGTCGTCCTGATGGCCTTGTCCTATCTCAACGGAAGTACTGTCTTGATCTTCTTCATAATGCTGGCTACTCTGGATGCAAGCCCACTGACACACCTATGCATGGCAACCACAAGCTCTATGCGCATACCTCCGACTTTGATCTGCCCCTTCAAAACCCGGAGTATTATTGTCGTCTTGTGGGGAAGTTGATCTATCTTACAGTTACAAGACCTGAAATATTCATTGTCGTTGGGGTTGTCAGTCGATTTATGCATGCTCCACGGATCTCTCACCCTCAGGAAGTTGAGCGCATTCTCCGATATCTGAAGACAGCTCCTGGACAAGGGCTTTTATATAAGCCCTTCTCTTCCTTATCTCTCATTGTCTATTCTGATGCTGATTATGTTGGCTCTCTGGATGATCCGTCGTTCCACAAGTGGATAGTGTGCATACTTTGGTGGACACCTTGCCACCTGGCGAAGCAAGAAGCAATCCGTGGTTGTCCGCTCATCTGCAGAAGCTGGGTATCGTTCAATGGCCTCTGTCATTTCTGAACTTACGTGGTTGGAAAGCCTTCTGGAAAACCTGGGTGTCAAACTCTCATCTCCAGCCACTTTGTCTTGCGACAGTCAAGCGGCTATCCATATTGCCAAGAATTTCATGTTCCATGAACGTACTAAACACATCGAGGTTAATTGTCACTTTATTCGGGAAAAGGTTCAACTAAAGAAATTAGACCTAAGATATGTTCCTGTTGCTAGGCAAATTGTTGATATACTTACCAAGGCCTTATCGTGTTCCACTATATCATTAGTTCTTGTCCAAGCTTGATTTCTACAATTTGTATACTCCAGCTTACGGGGGAGTGTTAAAATAACTTGTACAAAGGCCCATATAATGGCCCATGTAGAGCCCATTACTTTCTTAAGGATTAGACCCACACCTCTGAATGGAGATTAGGCTTCACTCCTTCCTATATATTTGTATAAATGTTATCCATTAAGTGTTTTTATGAGCAATAAATATATTATTATTTTTCTCGCTTCTACCGTGCACTTCTACAATACTAAATGTAATTAAGCTAACAGGGTTATAAATATAACTCGTGGGTTTGTAAGAATGCTTATGCTGATTAATTAAATTTTATTTTCCTTCTTTCAACTTTTTTGCAACCCCTCTTCATTCTGTTAACTCCGACAAACCTTCCTATGGTCGTTCTTCAGAAACTCATATCTTAACATTGGTGCTCTCGTTCATTGTTTTTGTCCATTGTGGCACTATGCCGGAATGGACCAAATCCAAAGACTCTCAGAGCCAATTCATGGAGAACAAAAATGCCTTGAAGGCTGAAGAATCTACTCAGCAAGCCCAATTGGAAACCCTACAAAAAGTCTTTGTCCAAGATCTTTAGATCAAGGAAAACGTTTTGGCTCAACAGATTATGGAGGCCCGGGAAGCTGCGTCTAATCATCTCTCGGCTTTTTGCCAAGAAATTCTCTCCCCACTTGAAGGACATCACTGGCTGCTCATGGATGCCACCAATTTTCAATATTCCTCTCGATCCGCTTCAGTCATCTTCCTTTAATGGCATTCTTGGACAATTTGCGCCCGTCTTTGGAACCCGTGTTATCTTCTCTACCCTCTCCTCGTGTTTGTATTCAATGCCCACATTTTTTCGGATGGTGAGAATACAAACTGGTTATATGAATTACATTTGTTTTTCAATATAATAATGTTCGGTCCGCTGAGTACTTAATCCTCGATGTGATCCACCTTGATAAACAAGCTTCACGCTGGCACTAGGTCACTCTAAGAGATCACCCCGCTTTAACATTTACTTTACTCACTGATGCCATAATTAAATGTTTTGGACCTTCAACTTATGAGGATCCCGCTGGTACCCTAAGAAAGTTAACCCAAACTACCATAGTTCACGCGCACAAGAAACAATTTGAGGAATTGTGTACTCGCATTTTTGGTCTTTCTCCGCAATTACTCACTAGCATGTTTATTTCTGGACTCAACCCCCATATTAGACGCTCTCTATTAACACAACGTCCAACCAAACTTCATCATATCTTTTCATTGGCTCACATGTATGAAGATCACGGCAGCGACATCCCTAGTTCTCGCTATGTTCAACCTTCTTGGTCCCCTTCAGTTCTCTCAAAACCATCTTCCATAGATCCCACCTCTAAGCTTCCCATTAAGAGACTCACCCCTGGCGAACTCCAATATCATAGGGATATGTGTCTCTGCTACAATTGTGATGAGAAATACTCTTACCGTCATAAGTGTAAGGGTAAGGGGACTCTTCTTTATTTTGACAACATTGAGGCTGACGATCTCGACCTTTCTTCCTCGCCTACACTTGCCGATCAAGAAGAACCCAATCACTTCATTGTTAGTGTAGAAATATTGTATAAACCTTGTATATATTCCTTGAATCAATAATTATAAGTATGAATACAAATATATAGGAGGAGAAGGAGGCTAGTCACTCCAATCTCAAGATGTGGGACTAAACAAGAGTAAGAAGGAACAACATAAATGGGCCTCATAAATGGGATTTTACATTAATTTCTCTAACACTCCCTCGCAAGCTGGAGCGTACAAATCGTAGGCACCCAGCTTGGATAAGAACTGGAGATATAGTGGTCGAGGAAGAGTTTTTGTTAGGATGTCAGCAATTTGTCTCACAGCAGGAACATGCTCTAATTCTACCTTCTTTGCTTGAATCTTTTCTCTGATGAAGTGACAGTCAACCTCGATATGCTTTGTTCGCTCATGGAAAACTGGATTGTTGGCTATATGAATTGCAGCCTGGCTGTCGCACCGAAGTGTTGTCGGAGAAGAAAGTCTAACACACAAGTCACCAAGAAGGCTTTCAAGCCATGTTAATTCTGATACAACAGCAGCCATAGCCCTGTATTCAGACTCAGCCGAGGAGCGGGCGACCACAGTCTGTTTCTTGCTTCGCCATGTTATGAGGTGTCCACCAAAATAAGTGCAAAAACCAGTCGTGGAACGCCTATCATCAGGGGACCCGGCATAGTCAGCATCCGAGCACGCAAGAAGAGATGGTGAGTTGGATGGTTTGTAGACAAGACCTTGTCCCGGAGCGGTCTTTAGATATCTGAGAATACGCTCAACAGCTTGGAGGTGAGAAGTGCGCGGAGTATGCATGAAGCGACTCACAACACCAACAGCAAACGAGATATCCGGTCGAGTAACAGTTAGGTAGATCAGTTTCCCAACCAATCGTCGATAATATTCTGGATTCTCAAGCAGCTGATCAGAGTCAGACCCAGCAGCACACAACTTTTGATTAGCACCCATAGGAGTATCCGCAGGTTTGCACCCGGGGTATCCTGCTTCATGAAGTAAGTCGATGCAGTACTTACGTTGGGACATAACCAACCCATCGGGTCGTCGAGCGACTTCAATCCCAAGAAAGTATCTAAGATTTCCAAGATCCTTGGTCTGGAAGGCCGAGTTCAGATGTTTCTTGAGCTGTTGTATCCCAGAGAGGTCATCGCCGGTAATCAGGATATCATCAACGTAGACAAGAAGGATCACAGTGCCAGTTGGCCCATGCTTGGTGAATAGAGAGAAGTCGGCGGAGCTCCGAGTAAACTCAAGTGCTAAGAGAACCTTGCAGAACTTATCAAACCAAGCTCGTGGTGACTGTTTGAGACCATACAGAGCTTTTAGAAGGCGACAAACGCGAACTTCACGAGACTCCCCCGTGGTCTCAAACCCGGGAGGTTGGCTCATAAAGACACTTTCCTTCAGGTCACCGTTAAGGAATGCATTCTTAATGTCGAACTGAAGAAGGGCCAACGCCGGTGCACAGCAACGGAGATAAGTACAAGAACAGTGTTGAGTTTGGCTACTGGAGAAAAAGTTTCCTCGTAATCCAAGCCTTGTTGCTGAGTGAAGCCCCGGGCCACGAGACGTGTCTTTAAGCGGTCAACAGTCCCATCCGCATTCTGTTTTACCGCAAAGACCCATTTGCAACTCACACAGTGTTGTCCTGGAGGAAGGGGAACCAGTTCCCAGGTTTGATTCGCCCAGAGGGCATTCATCTCCTCTTCCATAGCTGTCCGCCACCCCGGATGCTGAAGCGCCTCCTGCGCAGAGTTAGGAATAGAAATGGAGGAAAGAGAAGTAGCAAACTGGTGGAGAGGTGGAGAAAGCCGGTGTAGAGACACATAGTTAGCCAGAGGATGTGCCGTAGAAGAAGATGTTGGATCGACCGCGGGCGGTGTGTCATCTGTAGCAGACGGCTCCGGTAGGGAAATATCCGTGGATTTACGGCGAGAATAGACGTAGCGGATGGGCGGACGGATCAAAGGCAGGGATGGAGGTGACGATGGAGAAGAAGGCGTGACTGGAACGATAGGACGAGTAATAGGAGAAAGTGTAGATTGGGAAGAGGAGGATAGGTGGAATGGTTGATCTTCAACAAAAGTTACATCGGCCGAGACAGACACTTTGCCTGTTGTAGGAGAGTAACATAGATAGCCCTTCTGAGTTCTAGAGTAGCCAACAAACATCTGTCGGGTCGCACGAGCAGCAAGTTTGTCTGCTGGCGGACCGAGGGTGTGGACATAGCAAACACACCCAAAAACTCTGGGTGTGAGGGGGAAAGGAGTAGTGGATGGAAGAAGAAGACTTAGAGGAGTGGCAAAGCTGAGAACGGATGAGGGCATGCGATTGATGAGGTGACACGCAGTTGCAATAGCAAAGTGCCAAAACTCTGTTGGGACCTGCATCTGGAACATGAGGGACCGGGCGGTATCGAGAAGATGGCGATTTTTTCCGTTCGGCCACGCCATTTTGCTGAGGTGTGTAGGCACAGGAGGTTTGGAGAATAATACCAAACTCGGAGCACAAAGCGGAGAAGGACCGACTTGTGTATTCGCGGGCATTATCGGTGCGAAGTATTTTAAGAGGCGTGGAGAACTGCGTACGAGTTTCAGATAAAAAAGCACGAAACACAGAAGTAATCTCAGTGCGATCATGAAGAAAATTAAGTCAGGTAACACGCGAGTAGTCATCAATAAAAGTGATAAAATAACGATGTCCAAATACACTGGGGATCTTATACGGACCCCATGCATCAGAATGAACTAAAGATAACGGAGTATCACTCCGGGTACAAGAAGGAGAGAAAGAAACACGATGTTGCTTGCCGAAAATACATGATTCACAAGTGAACTCTCGGAGTAAAACACCAGGCAGAGCTTTCTTGAGAACCTAAAGGGGAGCATGCCCAAGACGACGATGCCAATCCGAAGTGGAGATGGAAGTAAGACTGATAGGTGGGAGATCCAAGAGATATAGCCCATTCGTCAGCCGACCGCCCATGCGGTCACAAAAAAGGAAGGCCGCGCAGGGCGTGCGGTCAGAAAAAAAAAGAGGACCGTACAGGACGTGCGGTCACAAAAATAGGAGGCCGAAAATTCGGACCGATTGCTCTGATACCATGTAGAAATATGTTTACCTTGTATATATTCCTTGAATCAATAATTACAAGTATGAATACAAATATATAGGAGAGGAGGCTAGTCACTCCAATCTCAAGATGTGGGACTAAACAAGAGTAAGAAGGAACAACATAAATGGGCCTCATAAATGGGCTTTTACATTAATTTCTCTAACAGTTAGTATTCATGTTTACATGGCACAATACTTGCTCACGGTTTACGATTGACAGCTTACATATGTAACCACCCACTTGAATCCTTGGTCGAAGGGGAAGCTCTCATAATTTTATTCCTATTTGGATGGCTTCCTTTCTTCATTTATCGGTTTTAGCTATTAAGGAATTCCCAGTCTTTATGGGTAATGGATCCTCTGTCTCATGTAGTGGCAAGTGTGAAAATATTCCACTCTCAATTCAAGATAATCTTTTCACTATCCATTTATATGTCCTAGATGTACAGGCCGCTGACATAATCATCGGAGTTCCATGGTTACTGTCTTTAGGCCCGTTACCACCATCTATGCGACCCAGACATTATCATGTCAAAGTAAAAATGGCACGATCACTTTAGTAGGACATAATAGTTCTATTACTGCATCAGTTTTGTCGCCACAACTCCACAGGCTTATGACATTCCAAGCCACAGCGATGTGTTTGTTATTCCTACTGCGACAACTCTGCTACCCTCATAATATTTTTTTCCACACTTACTGCCAACTTTACAGCTTTGCCTACTCAGTTTACCCACTTGTTTCAGGAACCTACAACACTAACATCTTGACGATCTATTGACCACACTATTCCTTTACTTCCTAACTCAACACCCACTAATGTAAAACCCTCCCGCTATCCACATTTTCAGAAAACTGAAATTGAGCGCCTGATTACGGAAATGCTTCATACTTGCCTCATCAGGCCAAGCACCTCCAACTTTAGTGCATCAGTTATTCTAATCAAAAAGAAAGATGGCACCTAACGCTTCTGTGTTGATTATAGAGTGTTAAATAAAATGACAGTAAAAGATAGATTTCTGATTCGTACAATCGATGAACTTTTGGATGAATTATTATTTGCACGCTTCATTTCAAAACTAGACTTACGCGTTGATTATCATCGGATTCGCATTGACGACTCAGCCTTTCATAAAACTGCTTTTAGAAGGCACCAAGGACATTACGAATTTACCGTAATGCCCTTTGGGTTATCTAACGCTCCCACAACGTTTCTTTAATGAACTCCATCTTTCAGCTCTACTTACGAAATTTTGTTGTAGTATTTTTTGATGACATACTTGTTTACAGTATCTCTGAGCAAGAGCGCTTCTACCATTTAAAAAATATTTTTTATTTGTTAACTGAAAATAAACATTATCTCAAGCTTTCAAAATGTTTCATTCTTACCACTGAAATAGAATTCCATGGACAATGTATTTCTAACAGGACGATTTATCCCAATAACACAAACATCACTGCACTACTTAACTTTCCAAGAACTTCTACTCAAAAAGATGTGTGTGCTTTCTTAGGTTTAGCAGGATATTATCATAAATTTATTTTAAAAAATCCACTTATTGCTGCGCCACTCTTAGATTTACTTAAACGAAATTCCTTTCGCTGGACAGATAATACTCAGAGAGCTTATGAAACTTCAAAAACATTATTATCTGACTCTCATTTTATCATTACCAAATTTTACCAAACAATTTACCATTGAAACGGATCGGCATCGGCATAGGAGCAGTACTCTTACAACAAAACAAACATATTGTCTATTTTAGCAAGAAATTAAAACCATTAATGCAACGCAAATCCACTTATGTTAGAGAGCTATACGTCATCATTACGGTTGTGTCCAAGTGGAGGCAATACTTACTTGGACACCCAATTACGATCCTTACCGATCATAAAATCTTACACAATTTGCTGACACAGGATTTAGCATACAAGAGCAGCAGTTATTTCTCTCCAAACTAATCGGTTACGACTACTGTAGTAGCTGATACTGTTACGAGTAGAGAAAATGCACGAACACGAAGAACAACAATTGCATTGATTCGAAATAACACGGATACAAATCCGGAGCAAGCTCCGGCCAAGATCAAGGAGGCTGGGTCCTCCAAGATCCTTCTCTCCAAGGAGAGCCCAAAATATCCTAATACTCAATTAACACCTAAAACTCCTCCCCCTTATATAGATGAGGGAGGGAAACGTACAAGGAAATATAAATTCATTTAAATATTTAATTAATCTAATTAATATTAAATAAGTAATATTAATCAATTAATTAATACCAGTTAATTACAAGAAATAATCACGGTGGTTTCCAAATACGCGTTCCGATGGTTCCGACGATGAGTGGCTCCCCCGGCAAATGCGTGAGGGTAACATTTCATCGGCCTTGAAAATCGACCTTGCCCTCAAGGTCGAGTTTGAATAATTTGTCGGGCTCGGTGGTAATAGCGACGAAGAAATAGTTGCGGATAGCGGTTGGTGACTTCTGGTGTACGGAGGGAATTAATAGAAGCAATAAATAAGGAGAAAAAACTATGTGGTAAATTTTTGAGTGAATTAATGGAAGGTGAAAAGAGAGAGGAAAGAAATAAAGTGAAATTTGGCAGCTAGTGGGGGAGGGGGGTAGTTGGCAGCATGGGAAAGAGGGTTCTTGGGTAGGGTGCACGAGGGAAGCCGACGATAGCACTGTGGCCCTGCGGAAGTCGACAAAAGCGCCAAGCGCGTGGGGGGTCGAGAGGGAAAAGAGAGGGTAGCGTGTGAAGGGGGGTTTGCCGGTCTGGAGGCGTGCCAGGCGGGGGCGTCGAAGGGCATAGGCGGAGGCGCCTGCTTTGATCGTTGCTGCAGGGGCACCTCTTGGAGGAAGCAGAGGTCTAGAGGTAGTGCTGAGTGAGGAGGTGGCGACGCGAGCACTGACAGTGGAATACTGTTGCTATGGAACGACGGAAAGCCACGGCGGTGAGCGGTTGGCCCTGGTGAAGGCATCAACAGTTGGACGAGAGGCTCTGGAAGCTTGATCGTTCTCGGTCCGCTGGGTTTGTCGCAGGTATCGTCCGGTGGCAGGAATGTGTCCAAACGATCCAGATCCTGGTGGTCGGTGGGAACCAGGTCGTGGTCACTCGTGGAAGAAGAAACTGCTTTTGTTGTTGATGGGAGGAAATCCAGTGGGCCAATGTTCTGTGATACCAGTGAAGTTGTTTGTAAGCTGAGAGGAGGCGGCGGAGGACAGTCCCAACGAGCCGCGAGAAGTTGTATACTTGCGCGAAGGGACGCAAGGATGTTGTTCTATCCATCGAGGCGGCGTTCGACGGCGTGGAGGCGGGTGTCCAGCGTAGCTCGATCCTCGGCGGCTTGGAACAAGCGGATAGGGGCGGCAGGTCGGGCCATTGTTACGAGTAGAGAAAATGCACGAACACGAAGAACAATGATTGCATTGATTCGAAATAACACGGATACAAATCCGGAGCAAGCTCCGGCCAAGATCAAGGAGGCTGGGTCCTCCAAGATCCTTCTCTCCAAGAAGAGCCCAAAATATCCTAATACTCAAGATGCCTAACACCTAAAACTCCACCCCCTTATATAGATGAGGGAGGTAAACATACAAGGAAATATAAATTCATTTAAATAATTAATTAATCTAATTAATATTAATCAATTAATTAATACAAGTTAATTACAAGAAATAATCACGGTGGTTTCCAAATGCATGCTCCGATGGTTCCAACGATGAGGGGCTCCTCCGACAAATGTGTGAGGGTAACAGATACCTTATCATGTTATCCTACAAAACTGCCTTCCCAGCTCCTGTGAGGTTACATCATCTCACAACAGTGACCACAACTCTTTTAGATGGACTTTCAAACGATTATATCACAGACCCTTTCATCAATCGCTACTCCTTAAAATAACATCTTCAACTACAAATAATTCTGACCGGACAAAACGGGAGACTTAATCTATTATAAGCATCGTCTATTTGCTCCATAAAATTCAGCAATAAAAATAAAATTAATCAAAGAGGCACATAACACATGTTTTGGCGGCTATTTTGGCATACTCGGCACCCTGCATTGTCTACAAGAACAATTCCATTGTCTAAATATCAAACAAGACATCATTGATATATTACAAAAACGTATCATATGTCAGCAAGCCAAACCGAATAACCATTCACACAACGGATTACTCCAGCCATGACCAACACCAGCAAAATTATGGATCGATATTACTATGGATTTCATTACACATTTACCCTTGTCTTCATCTTATTTATTTCAGCAGTCGTCGATAGATTTTCTAAGACAGACCACTTTGCCTCACTAAAACTACCTCTCATAGCTCCTATTGTAGCAACTGTTTTTTGGAATTATGTAGGAAAACTGCATGGCTTACCGGAGACTATCATCACAGATCGGGATCCTATAATTCTCAGCATTTGTTTTTTCTGATCTCTTTAAATTACAAGGGACACAATTAAATTATAGTTCAATTTATCACCCTCAAACAGACGGATTACCTGAGAGGGTGAATCGTTGTTTGGAACAATATTTACGCATATTTTCTCATAAATAATCTAGAACTTGGTCTGATTATTTAGGCTTAGCAAGATTTCATTATAACAGCATGTTTAATTCTACGACTGGCATGACCCCATTCGAGGTCATGTTCGGTCTCCCCCCTCCTAGTTTACTCTGCTACTATGCAGGTACCACTAGGAATGAAGCGATTGAGATGACATCATGGACACCGGATGATCTAGTTCAATATTTACGGGAGAATTTACAGAGGGCACAACAACGCATGAAAAGCAACGCCGACAAGCACAGACCGATATCAAAGTTCACACCGGCGACTGGGTACTTTTGAAACTACACCCTCACCGACAGCTATCAATGAAACGGGCGGCCACGAGGAAACTAAACTTAAAATTTTATGGCCCATTTGAAATTGTGGAGGAAATAGGGAAAATGACGGGTCGTTTAAACCTTTCAACCGATTTCAGAATACACCTTGTGTTTAACGTATCACTTCTAAAGTCCTATTATGGCCAACACACAGGAAATCATAGATCTACCAGCTAAGAGCATCAATAATGAACCCGTCCACGAACTGCTCGCCATCATTAGCAACACCAAATGATTCGACAAGATCGCAACATTTCATAAGGACTATTTCAATGGATGGAATTATCTCCAACGGATAGCACCTGGGAGGACTTGATTTCACTATAGGTGTTTTCTAATAAAGGGGAAACATCTCCTGCAGGTCATTCCAAAATTTCAAATGCTACATGGGCAAAATCTACATGAAATTCCTACTTACGTTCAAATCAAGTGGAAAACGACAAGGAAACGCGATGACCGACAACACAACAAAAAAAATACACCAGATCAAGACACCCACAAAGATTTCACAAGCCTAACTTGGACGAAGAAAGGAAAACAAGGAGATCGGCGCAAACAAACACCTAAGACAACGACATTTTACTTAAATCAGCAACCACTGCGTTTAGAAGGGGTCATAACACTTCGCGAATTTCATCATTTCCCTTCCTACTGAAGACGGGAGTAACAGCTTCAGCGGTCAAAGACGACATCAACTCTTTCCGTTGCCCTCTCTAGAACCGCCCGACTAGGGTTGTTTTTCACAACATTATCGAAGGAGCTTAGGACATGCCTTTTAAAGACCGTGGCATTTGTAACAAGGAGACCTTTTTATCAAACTGTAGTAAGCTAATTGCACGCTCCAGATTACGCGGGCGAGGAAGTATCAAAGGCGCTGAGGACATCGCCTTTTAAAGGCGGTGGCATTTGTAATGAGGGGACCTTTTTTATCCAACAACAGACAGATACTCGCAGAGATCCCATGCTCCAGATTATGCCAAAACGGTACGAGAAGTACTCTGAATCCAACGGCAGCAAACTAACTACAAAAATCACGTGGCCAGAATAAACCAGAGGATGCACAAGCCAGATTTAAAGAGAGAAGAGCACTGCGGCTAGGATGAAGTCACGTGTACAAATAAAGTTACCGTTATCAATAAATTGTGTAGACACCTGTAAATGATTGTAATACTAAATGAATTAAAATAACATGGTTATAAATATAACCCGAGTGTCTATAAGAATGCTTATGCTGATTAATGAAGTTTTATTTTCCTTCTTTCATCTCTTTCGCAACCCCTCCTTGTCTCTCTTAACTTTGGCTAACCTTCCTATGTCCGTTCTTCTGAAACTCATATCTTAACAGGCTACGCTAGCATGCACGATCGAAATCAGGCTTTAAAGATAATAAGCAAGTTCTAATAAGTAAGATTGCTTTAACTAAATACTCAACAAATAAATCTTCCAAGTAGGTTCGAGTAATTGAGCAAAATTTTACAAATTAATATTCCCAAATCATATGATTTCTAACAAAGGAAAATAAACGTCAAATTAAGATTTATACGAGTAATTGTTACTACATGCAATGATCTGCTGTAGTTTCAGTCTTGAATTGAAGGCAGAAGGCTTGTCGGCGAACGAGAGTCGAGAGCCATCTCAATAGTGGATGGAATTGAACGTATACAGTATGTGAAGCACAGAAAGGAATCAATTATTGTTCATGTCGGTTGGAAACAGGGGCAGGACGCAGGTTTGACTCCTCTGGAAGAGTCGATTACTGTCCTGAATTTGGACAATGTGCAGGTTGTCAGCAAGAGTAGCACCCAGTTGTAACGGCCTAGATGATCGCGGGTTGCAGGAGATCCAATCGATGGTGAATTCAGGTGCGGGATTTTGAAAAACCGGAAGACCGGCGAATTTCGACGACAGCTCTGGTGCGGTGCTTGGCGGAAAATGAAACCGGTGGTCTTTCAATGATGTCGTTGCAGATCATGGTCAATCAATAGAGACAGAAGAGATTTCAATTCAGAAGGATGAGATGTCTCCTCCCTTAAGTGATGATCCACGATAAATCACCTTAACTCCCAGTAGTTCCGAGCGGCTATAGGGCTTAATAAGGGGTTTTTGTATGAGAGGAAGGAAGTATACCCGAGAAAAGCAGTGGTGCTCTCAGGTAACTGGAATAGATAATTCGAATGAGGCTTCAACACCTATTCCACGGCTTCAACACTGTAGCAATCACAAATTAGGAAATCTCACAAAATTCTACAACCCTCTACAAGAAACTACATAAGTATTTATAGACTCCCATACACAACGAACGGTTGTGATTGACCTCCACGACAATATACAAATGTCTGTCCTCCACGACAATATACAAATGTCTGTCCTCCACGACAATATACAAACGGCTGTCCTCCACGACAATACAAAAACGGCACATGAATAATGCGTAGAAAAATACGAAAATACATCGGTAATGTCCCGTCGACGCTCTGAATGCAACTACAAACTCGGATCGTCCATACAACGACCCTAATTCCTCCTACAAGTGTAAACCTAAATGGGTTGCGATACTATTTGGCTAGCCCGAGAACTATGCTCCTTATCTGAGTGCTCCACTAGAAATCAGCTATGAAGCACCGATACTTCCTTGAGGGTCACGTACCCGTACCGAATATGTATCTGATACCGGTACGTACCCGATACTCACGGATATACCTGTTATTCTAGTCTGTAAATATACTTGAACTTGGTAGATTGTTCTACATATTGTACTAAGAATGTTTTTCTCAAATAAACAAAAGACTTTTGCGTGTCTTTTAGAAAAGAAAATTTGACCCAGAAATGCAACTAGCGATGTTTGTTTTTATAGTAACAAAATGTACTTCATATTTAAAAATCTTTTTCGTTTAAACTATAAAAAAGTTGATTTAAATTTTATTATTTTATTTTTTTACTATATATTTAAGGATTAGATGTTTCAAATTGGTACTGTTTCTACTTGGTTTACATGAAATTTTCTACGTTTAATATTTTGCTAACTTGTCTCTAGACGAACCAGAATTTGAAAATACGTTAATGTCCAATAATGAGGAAGAAGAGGAAGAAAATGACTAGACATGCTTAAATTTGAAATGATTATGAATATTTTTTGTTTGAGAACTTCATATTATATTGCATTAACTATGATTTTGTACTTCATGATTTATGCAATTATGTTTGATGTTTTATTATTTTGAGAACTTTTAATTACAATTGTGAGATTATACATATATATTTATTATCTTTAATTCAACGTATTCCGCCGCACCCGTATCCTTATTTTTTTTAATTTTGTCGTACTGCCGTACCAGATACGTATCGTACCCAGTACTCGTACCCGTACTAGTGCTTCCTAGGAAATCAGGTTATTAATGGAAAATAGAAGGGAAAATTTTTTGAATGGACAATTGGCAATACTAGACTAGCTACCCGATTTCAAGAGTAAGAAATGTATCTGCCATTGGAGAGTAGGCTGGAATCTCATATCTTTTACAATCTCTTTTTGTACCATTTGGACTAAGAAGGAATATGTTTTTTCTCAAAATAAATTTGTTTCAAGGGTGGTGGGCAGCGATTTTGTTTGTAATCTTGTTGAGCCACGATAATAAACAAAAGATGTAAGGAACCGACCTTTTCTTGACAATGGGATTGGTGCCCTAGCACTGGATTTAGAGTGAGGATAAATCACTTTCCACGGTACTTAGACCAGGTATTTGTATAAGGCCTAGACTCCGGCTGACTCAAGTGGTTAATTAGTTCAAATTGTAGAGTTTTGCCCACTTGGAGATCAATTGGGAAGTCGTGGTCAATGTTATCAACATATTTCTTCTCAAATACATTAATAAAACCGCCTAGTTATTCATCAAGGCTTGGAGGAGTATATAGAAAAGTAAAGCCTGGTTATTCTTCAAGGCTAGAAGGGAATTGGCATTGACAAGGAAAATTAGCACAGGCTTCGCATTCGTGTTAAAGGAAAGAACATAAGCAAAAGAAGTGAAATCATTAGACTATGGTTTGAGTTCGATCTTTTGGACCACGTTCTATTATGGTGTTTGACAAGGGAATCGTCTCAAGGATCCAAATTGAGTCCATCATTCAGCTCCATTGTTCGTTTGGTAGGATTGATTTACTTGAAGGGATCCTATAAGAAGTCATTATCAGGTGTTGGAGAAATGGGGCCAACTATTGAAGAATAGGCGTGTGTTGGAACCACATGACCACTTGTTAGATTTTGTAGAGTGTATGTTGTAGTATTCTATTCTTAGGTGTTTACTATGAACTTTGGGAGCGTTGTTTCACATTATATTATCTACATCAATCTCTACATAACGACGTTACTTGCATTAAATTTCCATTAGAAGACTATAGAATGGATCAAACCCTCTTCGATCATAATTTATCAAACCTTCGATATTTGGGAGAATGGTGTAACTAAGACAGCTCAATAGACTTCTAGAAGTTGCGTCAAAGACAGTAAACTCATTGAAACTTAGTAGGTTATGGAGATCGTTCGCGCATCTTGTGTGAAATTATTGAGTTGATACATTTTGAATCGTCAGATGGACAATCGGAGCCTGTTATCGCGATCGGCTCGAATTTTCCTACTTTTATGCATTTTCTTTTATTTTTTTTGGAGTTTTATTTTGAGAGTTCGGTTAAATTATCCGTCGGGCAATAGTGGTTATCAGATAAATTTAACCATCGAGAGATCCAGTTTGGAAAGAAGAAACCGCTCAGTCTTCCTTCGGTACGACGCCGAAGGCCCCCGCGTGGTGTGACGCCAACTGTTCCGCATGCAGAGGGTGCGACGCCCCCTTCCGTCGTCACTTGTCGTCCCCCATCCGTCAACTAAGCCTCCAATCGTCGTTCCTGCCATTGGTTCTATCTCCAGTCAGTCGACAGCCCCCTGCCGTCAATCCCACGGCCTTCTCCATTTCCCCATCCATTCATCGCCGCCTCCAAACACTCTACCAGACTCCTCCAATCACCAGCAACCTTTCCCCACCATAAATTCCCCTCAGAATAGCCATTTCCTCACCGTTTTCCCTCTCCCAGCCCTCCTACACCCCCCACCCACCCACCTCTTGCAGTCCAGAGACAAATGACTCCCCAACATTCTTGGATATTAATTTCCATGAAGTCCAGGTCTGTTCTCATCCCCCTTCACCCCTCCCAAACCCCTTCAACCCCTCCCCCTCACAACCCTTTTGCCCCAATCACCCCCTGCAGCCCAAAGTCCCTGGATATCCGAATTTCAGTAGGAATTAACATTTACTAGTCATATCTGCATCGGGACAACCACATCGTCGATGACCATCCTGTTTGGTGAGTTTAGCATCGTAGTTTTTATTTTCTTTACATTGTACGGATATCGTATATTATTTGCACATCGAAACTCTTTACATGATTGGATCATTCACATTTGCCTTAGGTTTAAGGTTTGTATCGTAGGATTGTGCGTGCTTGCATTTCTCTCGCATTTTAGGGTTGTTGTTGGTTCCATTACATTTACTTGTGATTGTTTGCTTGGCATTTAGGGTTAGGGCATCGTAAGTCCACCACCTATAAATTTGTCCTGCATCAGCAGGGCATACTCATAGAGGATTATACAACCATTCGAGTTGGGTAGGCTAGAGTTACCCGTCATAGTTTGACTTTATAGAAACATTGGGGTTGGGTAGACTCCATAGACCCTTGAATTCTTGATACATGATATGTGTAGACTTCATGCAACCATCAAAATATACTCATAGAAGTTGGGCAAATAGGCTCGATGATTCCATCCAAAAATCAATAGAATCTATATGAATATCTTAGATGAATAAGCTCCATACCAGAGTTACACTCATATAGAAGCGAAAATTTGGTAGGCCCCATATACCCACATTGGTGAAAGGGACTTCATACAGCCTTAGAACCAGGAGCCTCCATGAAGCCACAAGAGGGAGGTTTTTGGAGGCTGCCTTGCATAAACAAAATAGCCTTAAAACCCTAAACACTCTTCTTATCAGAGTTCTTTAGAGTTTACAAACCACTACCAAACTGAAACAAAAGTTCCCAAAAATTTCCACATCCACAAAAAAAAAGCAACCAGCTGTTGAATTGTTCAGCACAAAATGTAAAACCAAAACAGAAGATAAAGTCCAGAACTCACTATAACTTCCGAAGCCAATTGCATAAGTATCATCCAAAAATATGTTTTATAAAATGATAAATTTTGTTACTTCTCTATTTGGTTGGATGTGTTAGAAGCTAAAATTAAATTCAAACCCCACAAATCTCTTCAAAACGTTCAGTTTTACACGCAAAATGACAAACACATAAGCATAGAAGAACACTAGATTTGTGTGGTCACCCCCAAGACCGTTTTACTAGATGGAAGAACTAATAGTTACCAGAGAAGAGACACCGTTTGAATTTTCCACACCCTAACCCTAAACAAGAGGAATTTTACAGAGAACTTCCCCACATATAAAAATACCCAAAATACTCTTCCGAATATAATTCAAACGCAGTATCATGCACTTAGGCTCCGTTTGGCACGGCGGTGGCGGTCATGAACAAACCGGACCTCACCTAAGAAACTTCATCACTTTTATGTTCAAAAATACTTTTATTATTTCTTTGGTTGTGGTCATAACCGTTGTCAAGCCAAACACATATTCTATGACGATGGTGTTTTTGTCCAAACTCACAGGAGCAAAAATGCCGCCTTAATTTACAGGAAATTTTCTAGAACGCCTAAAAACTCTGTGAAGCAGCATCTAATGTGAGTGTGTGATCTGTCGAAATCAGAATCATTGTTTTCTAAAACATGTTTCTATTTTCAAGCAATCAAAGGGGGCATCAGGAGCATTCCATCAAACACAAAGCCCAAAATGCATGGATTGTCCGAGTTCTCGAAATTGGTTTTTAATATGGGCGATTATAGTCTAAACATCGCCAACACTCTCAGACCTTAGCCCTAATTGAATGTCACAATTAACTAAATTCAAAACGAACACAGAAAAGGGAGAAAAAAACGCAATCGATGCATCTAACGGCGACACTTACCTGAAAAAGCGAAGCGCTTCAGTCCCAGAGTTCTTTCTGAAATCAAATAGAAAAATCCAATCCAATCGCTTTCAATATGAATGAGCAGAGAGTTTCAATCCTCCGACACTCTCTCCCGCTAAGCAATTTTTCGATGTTCTGTTTTGTTCGTCTTTATATTTTTATGGGATAAATCCTTTTTTAACTTTTCTTTTAATTTTAAGCTGCTGTCAAATGGTAGGCGTCGAGGTACGTGTACGTGAAATGGTGCTTCTGGAGGCAGCGGTGCGCCGAGCCGGTGGATGAATGATGTACGGACTAACGAGGCCTGACGATCACCACCTCGGCACCTGCTACCGAAAGGTGGTAATGGTTAGGGATTTCTGAGGGAGAGGAGGTGTTGTTTATGGGGTGTCTACTAAATCACCTAGAGGGGGGTGAATAGGTTTTTCTTTTCACAATATCCCCCTTTAGGTTTTTCTTTCTTTCTGGTTAATAGATCTAAGAAATAAAAAACAAGCCACAGAAAGCACACAACGATCTATAGAGGTTCCTCAAGACCGGGTGTCTTGAGTAGTCCTCTCTCCCTCTGCGCCTACCCAGCAGTGTGCTGGGCTCGGCAAACTCCGCCAAAAGCTTCAGACCCTCAAGCCTTACAACACGGACCCGCAAGTCCCAACAGCCTAGGCCCTCAAGCCCCTACTGCCCCCGAGCCCGCAAGCTCGACACTCAGACCCTCAAGCCCTACCACACGGACCCGCAAGTCCCAACAGCCTAGACCCGCAAGCCCCTACTGCCCCCGAGCCCGCAAGCTCGATAAGACGCACCCACAAGTGCACTGCCCTGGCCCTCAAGCCTCACAGCTCTCCAGCCTTCAAGCTAGACAATTTGGCCCGCAAGCCTTACAGTAATAAAATAAACTGTTTCTTCAGCCAGATGAAATCTGGCTACTTAGCCTTGATGAAGATCGGCTTCTTAAGGATGAAGAAGATGCTTCTTGATTTTGAGTTTCAGCTCTGGATCTTCTTCAGCCTCTTCTTCTTTTCTCTTATGTTGAACGGCGACTTCTCAGTCAATATAGATGACTGATTCTTATGAGAACTCCTGAATCTTGTTCTCTTTCTTCTCCGCTGGAAAAATAATGTTCTATTGAAGAGCGGCAGGATTCTTTTTCACGTTCTTTTTCTTGCACAGCAAGCCCCATTTTCCTAGGGCAACACTGTTCCATTTATAGAATGGACCAGTCGTATAACGGTCATATTCACTTTCCTTTCCTGTCAGACGCCCATCCATCATAGCAGGCGCTGATTGGACAATCAGGCGGCGCCATTAATTGCTGACAACACGTCCGCAAGATTTGAATCTGTCTCGACGATATTTCCATCGTTACGACGACATGGAGTATCTCGACGACAGTAAGATGTCTTCTTTCTTCAGCTGCTGACGCCGGTATCTCGTCGATAAAAGATATCCTGACGATTCTGTATATACGACGATCTTCTTTCTCTGACAGTGTTGTCGTGAGCTTCCTTCTTGCATCATGTCGTCGTAATCTCATTGTTTTCTCGACGACATGCCTACTTCATGTCGATATCCAATTTCATCAGTCAACCTTAGTCTTGTCAGCGACAATACTTCTTTACGACGATATCTACTCTTCTTGACAGTATGCTCACTTTGTTGATGTCGACGATACTTCATCTTCTCAGCGATTGCTTTGCTCATCGTTACAACGATAAGCATTCTTTGTCGACTACATCTCCCTTTCCATCTCGACGATATAGTGCTTAGTGAAGTTAAAGCACATGACATATTGTCGATCTCTGCAAGCATAAACTAGATGGAATGTTAAATACAACTTGCATTTATCATTAAGCGGAGCACTTCTTTAAATCAGGAACATTACAGGGCACTGTTCTCAACAATCTCCACCTATTTGAAGAAGTCATAACCCACTCAATGATAAATACCTTTTATGAAAAGATATAACATTTCAGATAATGAAATCACACATATAGCAACAATCATATAAATGGGTTAAGTGTTCTTCAAAATAGATTAAATGTTCAAGAATAATCATGCGCATTCATTTTGCCCTAACAAGACAATTTAGGATTTTAGTTTGTTGCCCATCAGCGTCTGCTGCTGCCGCTTGCTCCTTTGGCTTTCTGCCTCCGCCTTTGATGGTAGTTGATGGGTAGAGGAATCTTCTTAGGAGAAGGAGGAGGACCTTGTGGGAATGCTAGCTTGTGGCTCTTCCTCCTTTCCAGCTGCTTTAAATGTCTATCCCAATCAACTGAGTGGTATACTCTCTGATAATCCTCCTGTGAGTGTCCAAATTGAATCCACGACTCTGTTATTATTTCTCTTGATGCTGGACTCAAACTTCCAGATTGGGGATCCAGCTCAATTTTCCTCAGTCTCTTTTCCCTATACTGGTTGCTGTGAATTCTCTTTCTTTTTCTGGAGGTGGCTGATTCTCCAAATTCTATCCCATACTCATCAGAGTCAGTGCTTGCAGAAGGAGCGACAGTTACATATACTGATGGAGGTTGATTCATTGTCTGCTTTATCTGATTTGTGATCCACATCGCTTGATGTGAACTGGCATTTATTATTGTATTCTCCCCCTTTATGGCTTGTTCAAATATGTGCTCTTCCAGGCTGTCTTTCACTAGATTAAGCCGTTCAACCAGGGTCTGCTCAGTGACATCCAAATTATTTCTTACTTCAAGCAGATGAGCATCTAGGGTGTGAGCATTCTCATTCACCCTGGTCAGAATTTGATCTCTGTTATTTGCAGCACCTGTCTCCATCTGCTCAAAACATTAATATACATTATTCGAGAAGGTTTCTTGACTGGTCAAGATTTTATGGGTTTGATGTCCCACTTTATTAACCTCCTCATTCATCTTGTCTATCGCAGGAGTTGCCATAGAATAGAATTGAGCGCATTGAGTGTTCAGGTCTTGTATGTCGCTCTTTACCTTCTTAAGTTCTCCTTTCACTTCCTCTCTTAAACTATTCACAGTTTTTACTATAAATTGCTCTAGATGTTGTCGCTGAGCATTAAGTAAAGCTGATATCATGTGGAATAGCGAACCTGTCTGAGCCGAAGATGGCTCAGCGGTTTGTCCCTCCTGATCTCCTCGTCCCTGCGAGTCTGCTTTACTAACATCTTCAGATGATTCTTCACTGATATGCGTTGTAGCTTTAGCCTTCCCCTTAGGGACTTCTGGCAGGGGCTCACTTGGAGCTATGAGCACAATTTTGCTCGCAACAGCTAACTCTCGGCAATCGGAGAGAGTGATGTCTGTTGTTGGCTCAGGCATTGTATCTCGATCTTCTGGGCCAGAGTGCTCCAGATCGATCTCCCCCTCAACTCGAGCATTCTTAGGGATCATGTCATCATTTTGGGCTGAGCCCCCGAAGTGAGGCTCCCCCTCAAAGGGCTCATTTCCTCCATTGGGGTTTCGCGTATTTTCACCAATCTCTGTGGAAGCAGGTTCAGGAGTTGAGACAGGGATATGTTCTTTGATACAGTGGATGGTTCACTTCCGAATTGAGCGGAATGGTGTGGGTGTGGTGGGATGTCATCAGAGCTGCTTGATGACTCTTCTTCGGAGGAGGGGTTTCTTTGGGCTGCTGGTTTCTTCTGCTTCTTTGGAGCTGGCTGTACATCAGAGGATGGTTTGGGGATGGACCTGTCCCATCGGTCTAGCATCTTTGCATCTAATTTCTTGGAGTAGTGAAGAGGTACTCCCATTCTCTTTTGCAACACATCACCCTGGATGTTTAGAAAGAAAAGGGACAATATTCTCCCATAGGAGGGGGTCTTCAGGGTGTTCTTTACTCTCTGGAAGAGGAACTCACTCCAGTTGGTTTTCTTAGAGTGAATGATTCGGGCCATGATAGCAAACATGTCTTTGGATATACGGTCGTGGGAACCAGGCTTGCACAATAACACTTTGCCAACAATGTCGGTCAATAACTTCCCCTTCTGATTGAATTCAGCTCTCTTGATAGACCCGTAGGTCTTCCCGGTGTGTCCGCACCATGTGTAGCTTGCGGACATTTCTTCAGAGGCCAGTTGATCTTCTTCCTCTCCCCCTTCGATTCTTGGCAGATTCAGAGATTTACCAAGGCTATTCGCATATATCTTAACTTTCTTGCCTCCCACTAGGGACTTTATCCGTGATTCATTGTGATTGAGTTTAGTGTTGGCGAAGAATTCGCCTAATTCTCGGTGGAGAAGAAAAGAAGGTTCACATAGAATATATTCCAGTCCCGATGCCTCCAGCAGTCCTATTACTGACCAAATTTCCTCGGAGCAGGCATTGAATCCTCCACGCTGATGTTCACAGCGTGAGATCACCTCTTCTTTCTTTGGAGCCATTGATTCAGAGTGAGTGAGAAGGCAGCACGTCAACGGAGGCGAGGGTTTGTCGACGGAGTGGCTTAGGGCAAATGATAGCGTAATTTTTATTTTTGAACATTCACTCTATTTATAGTGTCGGTGGGTGAAGAGGCGCGTACCTTTCAAAGGCGATCAGACGACTCCGATGGACCCATCTAATCCCGAGACAAATAGCTTAATTATCTCAAAGCGCGTATGTCGTCGATATGTTCCTTGGATATGCATTTTCTCGTCTCGAATTTTTTTATGTCTTAGCACATATCATATCGTCGTAACGATCGACAATTCTAGATATCAGGATCAATCCACGTGTTGGGCTCCTTGTTTTTCAAAATAACCTGCACTAATTTTATTAGTAAATAGACTTTGCTGTTCTGACAATGAGTCAGAACAACTACTATGTCCAAGACCTAGATTTGCTTCTGGCGGGCACTAGGACTCCCTGCAAAATATGGTTACACGCCCTTAGGAACCCAAGCGAACTTGGGTCCTGGGAAATTATTAGTTCTGAAGGGTATGCTGGATTTCACAGCCCTCGGATATACGTAATGATTGTGAAATAAATTATTTATAGGTTTAGCATTTGTTACCCTTGGAGCAACTGGATTGTGCCAACAATTACTTGTAAAGCGCCCCGTCTTACCGCAGCACCAACAGTTAAATCTGTCGTGCCCTATCCTCTTGCTGTCGGTTAGTGTATGATTCTTCTGTGGGCGGAAGGAGTGCCTGTAGGAAGTAGAATTGCATTGATCATAGGTGTGATTTTTCCCACTCCTGCTTCTTTTGTGAAAGTCAGTCCTTTGCAAAGGTCCCTTCGTTCTCTTGGACCAACTGAGCTCCTGTTCCCTTGTGATTCCTCTTTCGTGACTTACTTTGGAGGTGACAGGCAACATCTTTCTCCTTTTTGTGGGGGATTTATTCTTCACCCCACTGACTTGATTGACTCTGAGTTTCGACGGTCCAGCCAGATTCCTGTCTTTCTTTAGAAGTACAATTTCTTTGGTTAGAGAGTAGCATAGTTCTCTGCTGTCAACCAGAGCTTTCATGGTTTTCCCAAACTTGGTTATCAAGTCCATGTTTGAGCTAGCATTATAATCTCTTTTGAGCTGACAGAAATCTGCGTTCTCCAAAGTCAGCCTATCAGCCTTTTCCAAAAGATCAGAGTTTCTGGTTTGGAGAATTGAGATCTCATCGGCTTGTTTCCTGCAGAGTTCCTTGCTCCTTCTGAGTTCTTCTAGAAGATCCTCATAATTTTCGGAGAGACATATTTCGGAATCTGAATCAGTATTAGATAATGGAGCCCTTATTCCTACCTGTTCTGGTGTTGTCTCATCCTAAATTTCTTCCTCTGGTTCAGATAGGACAGTTAGTCCAAACTGAGCTTCCTCCTCTGCATCTGAGTTGCTTGATTCACTATCACTCCAGGTTTTATTCTTCCTCTCAGCTGCAATACCTCCAATTTCTGAGAATCCTTGCATGTGAACTATCAGAGAGTCCCACATCTCTTTAGCTGTTGTGCAGTGGATCAATTTCTGGAGTACAAAAGTATCAACTGCAGCAGCTATGATCTCTCTAACTCTTTTGTTCAAGTTAACCAGAATCATCTCATCCTCAGTCATTGTCGTGGATGTGGTCTTGGGAGAATATGGCCCTTCTTGAGTGACTTGAAACATCCTGGGATCCAAAGC
This sequence comes from Dactylorhiza incarnata, assembly GCA_033032865.1. Lineage (NCBI taxonomy): Eukaryota > Viridiplantae > Streptophyta > Magnoliopsida > Asparagales > Orchidaceae > Dactylorhiza > Dactylorhiza incarnata. The sequence goes on along the minus strand of JAWHQI010000225.1, from coordinate 628,710 downwards.
TTCCATGAATATTCTGGCTCTAACTTTCCATAGGGGAAAGTTTTCTCTACAGCACCTGACAATTCTTGACTCCATACTAATGATGCTTAGACACCCACTGGCAGATCTGTTCAAGCTGTTAAGCTTTTCTTTGAACAACCTAGCTCTGATACCACTTGTTGTTTATGGGGTGTCTACTAAATCACCTAGAGGGGGGGGGGGGGGGGGTGAATAGGTTTTTCTTTTTACAATATCCCCCTTTAGGTTTTTCTTTCTTTCTGGTTAATATATCTAAGAAATAATGAACAAGCCACAGAAAGCACACAACGATCTATAGAGGTTCCTCAAGACCGGGTGTCTTGAGTAGTCCTCTCTCCCTCTGCGCCTACCCAGCAGTGTGCTGGGCTCGACAAACTCCGCCAAAAGCTTCAGGCCCTCAAGCCTTACAACACGGACCCGCAAGTCCCAACAGCCTAGACCCTCAAGCCCCTACTGCCCCTGTGCCCGCAAGCTCGATACTTAGGCCCTCAAGCCCTACCACACGGACCCGCAAGTCCCAACAGCCTAGACCCGCAAGCCCCTACTGCCCCAGAGCCTGCAAGCTCGACAAGACGCAGTCGCAAGTGCACTGCCTTGGCCCTCAAGCCTCACAACTCTCCAGCCCTTAAGCTAGACAATTTGGCCCGCAAGCCTTACAGTAATAAAATAAACTATTTCTTCAGCCAGATGAAATCTGGCTACTTAGCCTGGATGAAGATCAGCTTCTTAAGGATGAAGAAGATGCTTCTTGATTTTGAGTTTCAGCTCTGGATCTTCTTCAGCCTCTTCTTCTTTTGCCTGATGTTGAACGACGACTTCTCAGTCAATAGAGATGACTGATTCTTATGAGAACTCCTGAATCTTGTTCTCTTTCTTCTCCGCTGAAAAACAACTGTTCTATTGAAGAGCGGCGAGATTATTTTTCACGTTCTTTTTCTTGCACAGCAAGCCCCCTTTTCCTAGGGCAAGACTGTTCCCTTTTATAGAATGGACCAGCCGTATAACGGTCATATTCACTTTCCTTTCCTGTCAGACGCCCATCCATCATAGCAGGCGCTGATTGGACAATCAGGCGGCGACATTAATTGCTGACAGCGCGTCCGCAAGATTTGAATCTGTCTCGACGATATTTCCATCGTTACGATGACATGGAGTATATCTCGACGACAGTAAGATGTCTTCTTTCTTCAGCTGCTGACGCCGGTATCTCGTCGATAAAAGATATCCTGGCGATTCTGTATATACGACGATCTTATTTCTCTGACAGTGTTGTCGTGAGCTTCCTTCTTGCATCATGTCGTCGTAATCTCATTGTTTTCTCGACGACATGCCTTCTTCATGTCGATATCCAATTTCATCAGTCAACCTTAGCCTTGTCAGCGACAAGACTTCTTTACGACGATATCTACTCTTCTTGACAGTATGCCCACTTTGTTGATGTCGACGACACTTCATCTTCTCAGCGATTGCTTTGCTCATCGTTACAACGATAAGCATTCTTTGTCGACTACATCTCCCTTTCCATCTCGACGATATAGTGCTTAGTGAAGTTAAAGCACATGACATATTGTCGATCTCTGCAAGCATAAACTAGATGGAATGTTAAATACAACTTGCAATTATCATTGAGCCGAGCACTTCTTTAAATCAGGAACATTGCAGGGCACTGTTCCTAGCAGGAGGAACTGTCGGGATTTCAAGGACGGAGGAGTTGTAGAAGGATTTCTGAGATCAACGATGAGGAGATTTGAACAAAACTGCAATGAGGTTTCTTGCAGCAAGGAGGAACTGTGGAGGACGACGACCGACATTGTATCCAGTGTAGCAGGTACAACAAATTTCTCGACTGCTCCATAGACCTTCGACGGAAGGTGTGTCATCAATACTTGTTGTAAATGCTAGGGCTTACAAGTTCTCTAACCTGTGAAGAATATGCTACGTTGTTATGTTGTCATGAGTTATTCTTCTTCTTCCCCTTATTCTGTTTTTCTTGCAATCCTGCATAACTGCAATCTCTGGCACTCGCCTTAGGGGATCTACTTGTCATAATTAGTGAAATAATTAGAAAGGCGTCAATACTATTCTATGGGGGTTCGGTGAGGGGTTCAGTCTGTTGTCTTGTCCTATTCATTTGTACTCGGTAAACATATCCACGCACACCTATACAACCATGTATTCGCCGAGCGGGCCCCTGGATCTCATGAGGTATTTTTGACACCATTTTCAGCAAGTTCCAGGACAGGAAGAGAGGCGGGCGAGCGGTGGAGGCGGGAGCTTCCCGCTCGCTCAACCAGCAAGGGGGGCGAGATCTCCAAGAGGGGGGGGGGGGGGGGGGGGGGGGGGGGGGGGGGGGGGGGGGGGGGGGGGGGCGAGCTCCTCTCGGCCCCGCCTCCAGCAGGGCGGCGAGCTCCTCTCGCCCCCCCCCCCCCCCCCCCCCCCCCCCCCCCCGCCCCCAGCAAGGGGGGCGAGCTCCTCTCGCCCCCGCCCCCAGCAGGGGGGCCAGCTCCTCTCACACCCCGCCCCCTGCAAGGGGCAAGATCTCCAAGAGTGGGGGGGGGGAGGGGGGTGGGCGAGCTCCTCTCACCCCCGCCCCCAGCAGGGGGCGAACTCCTCTCCCCCCCCCCGCCCCCAGCAAGGGGGGCGAGATCTCCAAGAGGGGGGGGGGGGGAGCTCCTCTCGCCCCCGCCCCCAGCAGGGGGGCGAGCTCCTCTCCCCCCCCCCCGCCCCTAGCAAGGGGGGCGAGATCTCCAAGAGGGGGGCGAGCTCCTCTCGCCCCCGCCCCCAGCAGGGGGCAAGCTCCTCTCGCCCCCCTCCCCCTCTCCCCCAGCAAGGGGGAGAGATCTCCAAGAGGGGGGCGATCTCCTCTCGCCCCTGCCCCCAGCAGGGGGTGAGCTCCTCTCCCCCCCCCCCCCCCCCCCCCCCCGCCCCCAACAAGGGGGCGAGATCTCCAAGAGGGGGGGAGGAGCTCCTCTCACCCCCGCCCCCAGCAGGGGGGCGAGCTCCTCTCCCCCCCCCCCCCCCCCGCCCCCAACAAGGGGGGCGAGATCTCCAAGAGGAGGGGCGACCAACCCCTCTCTCGCCCCAGCTCCAGTAAGCAGGATGGTCTGCGTTTAGCTCCTCGGAATAACGGAATTTGGCTGTTCGCATGCCAAATTCGAGGGTATTTTGGTAATCTCGCGGGCCAGTTTCTGGCTATTTGCAGACCTAGTTCAAAATCCTATAAATAGGACCAAGGGGGCACCATTTAGAGGGATCTCTCTCCCCAAATCTCTCTAGTGGGTGAGGAGAGCCTCCAAAGGGTCCAAGCTTAGCATTGGCTTGGCAGGGGAAGCGCTCTAAGATCTTCTGGGTGTGTGGTGGGACCTCCTCGCTAAGCCCTTGGTTTCATTCCTAGTTCCTTAGCCTCTCAGCCTAGAGCTCTCCCTTGGGAGAAGTAAGTGTGAGGTCACCCCCCAACTTGTTGAGGGCACGAACTCCACAGAGACCAAGTTATTGGTTTCAACATTATGGTGCGATGAGCGTGGAGAGTGACCAACTCAAGAAAGTCTTAAGCTGAGCTCCATGGCTGGAGGTGGAGGATCCGACCCAGGCCACTCGCAGCCCCCGATGGCTGGAGCGATGTTGGAGATGTTTGAAAATTTCAGGCAGGAGGTCCTGCAGACCTTGCAACTAACCTTTGCCGCGATAGGCGAAGGTAGGAGAGGAAGTGGTCTGGAGGTCCTGTCTCAGCAGGTGGGCGAGAGCCCTCTAGGCCAACAGCCCAGGAAAGAGGTGGCAGTGGGGGGGGGGGGGGAGTGGGGAGGCATTCGGCCCCCACTCACCCAGTCCCCTAGTAGGGGGAGAGTGGGAAGGTCCCAGACCCCCACTTGCCCAGCCCCAAGGGGGCGAGTGGGGAGGTCCCAGACCCTCACTCGCCAAGCCCCAAGGGGGCGAGTGGGGAGGCAGCCATCACCCACTCGCCCGGCCCCAAAGGGGGGTGAGCGAGAGAAGTCCTTTTTGTGAGCTGGTCCTCTCGGCCCCGGTTCTAGAGGGGTTCGGAGGGCTGGAGATGTCTCACTACTCCGGCAAGGATGACCCCGTCCTGCACCTGGAGTGGTTTGAGGACATGGTCTCCATCAGGCCCATGTCGGACGCTTTCAAGTCCCGACTCTTCGCGACAACTTTGAAGGAGAAGGCAAGGGATTGGTTCCACCAGCTCTCCGCGGGATCTATCTATGCCTTCGAAGACTTGCGTCGAGGTTTCCTGCTGCGCTTCTCGATGTCAAGGAAGAGGAGGAAGGATGATGTAGCACTCTTCAAGATCAGGCAAGTGCCAAGGGAGACGCTGGCTCGTTATGTTGATAGGTTCCAGGAAGAGGTTTTATTTATCCAAGAGGTGTCAGGCTACACCCTCCAGCTCACTTTCATCGTGGGGCTGCGAGGGGGGGGGGGGGGTTTCTTCAAGATGGACCTCAAGAGGAGAGTTCCTTTGTCTTTTGAGGAGTTGATGGAAAGGGTGGCAGAAGAAATTGAGTGTGAGGAAGCCAACCCGGAGTTCGCAAGAAGGTTGGCCAAGCTAAGTGAACCGGAGGCAAGGCAGCAGGGTGGGAGGGTAGAGGCTCCCAAGAGGAAGTTCGACCAAGAGGAAGACAACTTCCGGGAAGAAGAGTCCGACCTCACAGGGTGGAGGCAGGGATCGAAGGCACCCTCTCCACCACCTCAGCAAACCATGACAATCAGTTGGGGGAGAAGGAGGAGAGCCAGGAAAGCAGAAAGAAGAGGAAAAAGATGGGATATGGTTGAGTTACCCTACTGTGACTTCCACGAGGAGGAAGGTCACACGACGTCCGCCTGCCCTGAGTTCTTGGAAATGAGGGAGGCAAGGGGTCCTAGGCAGCAACAACAGCAATCAGAGGAGGTCGAGGAAGACCAGACGTGGGAGTAGGAGGCCGAGTTTTGGTTTCCATACTTAGTTTTTCTTTAAATCCATGTAGTGTGTTGGTTCACTTCCAGACTTAGTTTTTATTTTATGTAATATGATGATCAAAGTTATGAAAGTTTTCAAGGTACTTAACCCCGATGCTGGCCCGCTGACCAGGCTCCCATCTAGCTGGCAGGGCCGGGAACCGCTCGGTGGCAAAAAGATCTCAAGGTACTTAACCTCGATGCTGGCCCACTTACCAGGCTCCCATCTAGCTGGCAGGGCCGGGAACCACTCGGTGGCAGAAAGATCTCAAGGTACTTAATCCCGATGCTGGCCCGCTGACCAGGCTCCCATCTAGCTGGCAGGGCCGGGAACCGTTCGGTGGCAGAAAGATCTCAAGGTACTTAACCCCGATGCTGGCCCGCTGACCAGGCTCCCATCAAGCTGGCAGGGCCGGGAACCGCGCGGTGGCAGAAAGATCTCAAGGTACTTAACCCCGATGCTGGCCCGTTGACCAGGCTCCCATCTAGCTGGTAGGGCCGGGAACCGCTCGGTGGCAGAAAGATCTCAAGGTACTTAACCCCGATGCTAGCCCGCTGACCAGGCTCCCATCTAGCTGGCAGGGCCGGGAACCGCTCGGTGGTAGAAAGATCTCAAGGTACTTAACCCCGATGCTGGCCCGCTGATCAGGCTCCCATCTAGCTGGCAGGGCCGGGAACCGCTCGGTGGCAGAAAGATCTCAAGGTACTTAACCCCGATGGTGGCCCGCTGACCAGGCTCCCATCTAGCTGGCAGGGCTGGGAACCGCTCGGTGGCAGAAAGATCTCAAGGTACTTAACCCCGATGCTGGCCCGCTGACCAGGCTCCCATCTAGCTGGAAGGGCCGGGAACCGCTCGGTGGCAGAAAGATCTCAAGGTACTTAACCCTGATGTTGGCCCGTTGACCAGGCTCCTATCTAGCTGGCAGGGCCGGGAACCGCTCGGTGGCAGAAAGATCTCAAGGTACTTAACCCCCGATGCTGGCCCGCTGACCAGGCTCCCATCTAGCTGGTAGGGCCGGGAACCGCTCGGTGGCCGGAAGTTCTCTAAATGTTTTTTCCCTTCGGATAGTTTCTGCTGACCGGGCTCTCACTAGCCGGCAGGGCAGGTTGACCTCCTAGAGAAGCTAAAGATTTTTCCCCCGAGGAGGTCTCGCTAGCCGGGCGCTAACCGGCAGTGTGGGAGGACCACTCAGGGAGGCTATATGTTTTTCTTGAGGTAGCTCCGTTAGCCAGATTTTCAGCGCCACTCGCCGAATATGCAGGGTTGGACGTTTCTTTCTGAGCGTGTACCTCGCTCGAAAAGAGCGGGGATTGTGTACAACCCTGTATTCGCCGAGCGGGCCCCCGGATCTCATGAGGTATTTTTGACACCATTTTCAGCAAGTTCCAGGACAGGAAGAGAGGCGGGCGAGCGGTGGAGGCGGGAGCTTCCCGCTCGCTCAACCAGCAAGGGGGGCGAGATCTCCAAGAGGGGGGGGGGGGGGCGAGCTCCTCTCGCCCCCAGCAGGGGGCGAGCTCCTCTCGCCCCCCGCCACCAACAAGGTGGGCGAGATCTCCAAGAGGGGGGCGAGCTCCTCACGCCGCCCGCCCCCAGCAAGGGGGCGAGATCTCCAAGAGGGAGGGGGGGGGGGGGGGGGGGGGGGGGGCGAGTTCCTCTGGCCCCGCCCCCAGCAGGGGGACGAGCTCCTCTCCACCCCCCCCCCCCCCCCCCCCCCCCCCCCCCCCCCGCCCCCAGCAAGGGGGCGAGATCTCCAAGAGGAGGGCGACCAGCCCCTCTCTCGCCCCAGCTCTAGTAAGCAGGATGGTCTGCGTTTAGCAGGATTGTCTGCGTTTAGCTCCTCAGAATAGCGGGATTTGGCTGTTCGCAGGCCAAATCCGAGGGTATTTTGGTAATCTCGCGGGCCAGTTTCTGGCTATTTGCAGATCCAGTTCAAAATCCTATAAATAGGACCAAGGGGGCACCATTTAGAGGGATCTCTCTTTTGGCTCTCTCTCCCCAAATCTCTCTAGTGGGTGAGGAGAGCCTCCAAAGGGTGCCCAAGCTTAGCATTGGCTTGGGAGGGGAAGCACTCTAAGATCTTCCGGGTGTGTGGTGGGACCTCCTCGCTAAGCCCTTGGTTTCATTCCTAGTTCCTTAGCCTCTCAGCCTAGAGCTCTCCCTTGGGAGAAGTAAGTGTGAGGTCACCCCCCCACTTGTTGAGAGCCCGAACTCCACAGAGACCAAGTTATTGGTTTCAACAACACCTATCCCTTATCTCCAATCCTAGTGCTCCACTCATCACTAGAATTATAAAAACAAGAGAACCCTATAAGAATATTCTACTCAATTCAAATGTGTACTTCCTCTTCCACGATCAGTTGTTAAGCTAGAATTGAATTTTAGTATTTAAACATTACATGACATATCTTGGATTTTATTTTTCTTAGTTGTTGGTTGTACATGTTTCAAGTCCATATGTTTTTTGTGTATTATTTACAAGTGTTTTTTTATTTACTTTAAAACAATGCTTAACTAGAAAATGAAAAATTGCTTTAACTGAAAGTCTATTTTGAGGCTTGGTTTGGTTTTAAATGCTGTTTTTTTTTCTCATTTTCCTATTACTTTTTGAATCCTGAAGTTCCAAAAGAATCTGTACCACCACAATTAGAGCTAATAGCACAAGATATGCTCCACAGACCTTCGACGGAAGAAAGTGTTTCAGCTCCAGGCCATAACTGCTGCTACTGTTAGACTCCCACACTCGAATTTCATCGAGTGTGCCTACTACCGACGAATCTACCGAAAGGTAGTCCTACTGAGGTGAGGCAAATTGATCTGTGGATTCGACTTGAGAGACTTCCTTCACCCAATCTGCTTCGATGATCTACTTCCATTTATCTACGACAAACCTTCTCATTACTTTCAACCCTGGGATCCCAACAACCATGAGTTATCGAGCTAGGAGCCAAAAGGAAAGAGAATACGCTCTCGGGTAAGCTGATAATGAAAAAGAAGAAGTGTTATATAAGGACTTCGAAATCAAATATAAGAGATTTCTTTCCATTCCTCTTATTTCTCGCCTCCCTCGCTTGCTCTTCGTAGGCCTCATTTCCTTTCGCAAGGTGAGCGAGATCTTTCCTATGCCAAATTTTTTATACAAAATCATTTTTCGTTAGATCACAGGCAAATTTATTTGAACTCCGACCTTTAATATGCCAAAAGTTTTATACAAAATAATGTTGTTAGCCTACTACTCATGTTTCTAATACTACAAGGTTATTAGAGTTATTGTATTTTACTGTTATAGATGCATCTACTGTGATTTTAATGTTACTGCAGGCTTAAGCCTGAACTGCAAGCATCAAATTCTTGAGAAGTTCCTATATGCTTATGATTAGGGTTAATCGATCAAAACTGCAGTAACATCATATTGTTTAGAGGGAACTACAATAGCATTGTGATTAGTTGTTATTCCCTAATCCCTACTTTATTCCTGTGATGTTCCTAGCTGTGATTAACTTTTATTCTCCAATCCCTATCATTGTTGAAACCAATAAACGGTCTCTGTGGAGTTCGGGCCCTCAACAAGTTGGGGGGGGGGGGTGACCTCACACTTACTTCTCCCAAGGGAGAGCTCTAGGCTAAGAGGCTAAGGAACTAGGAATGAGACCAAGGGCTTAGCGAGGAGGTCCCACCACACACCCGGAAGATCTTAGAGCGCTTTCCCTCCTAAGCCAATGCTAAGCTTGGTCACCCTTTGGAGGCTCTCCTCACCCACTAGAGAGATTTGGGGAGAGAGATAGCCAAAAGAGAGATCCGGAGAGAACTGCCTCCAAATGGTACCCCCTTGGTCCAATTTATAGGATTTTGAACTTGGTCTGCCAATAACCACAATCTGGCCTACGAGATTACCACAATACCCTCAAGATTGGTCTGCCAATAGCCAAATCCCGTCATTCCAAGGCGCTAAACGCAGACCACCCCATCTCTTCGGGGCTGGGGCGAGGCGAGCTGGAAGGGTGCCTCCCTCCTGAGCTCGCCCCCTTTTGCTGAGGAGCGGGGGCGAGAGGAGCTCGCCCATCCTTGGGAGCGGGGGCGAGAAGAGCTCGCCTCCCTTGCTGGGAGCGGGGCGAGAGGAGCTTGCCCTCTCCTTGGGAGCGGGGGCGAGAGGAGCTCACCCCCCTCTTTGGGAGCGGGGGCGAGAGGAGCTCGCCCCCCTTGCTGGGAGCGGGGCGAGAGGAGCTCGCCCCCTCCTTGGGAGCGGGGGCGAGAGGAGCTCTCCCCCCTCTTTGGGAGCGTGGGCGAGAGGAGCTCGCCCCCCCTCTTTGGGAGCGGGGGCGAGAGGAGCTCGCCCCCCTCTTTGGGAGCGGGGGCGAGAGGAGCTCGCCCCCCCTCTTTGGGAGCCGGGGCGAGAGGAGCTCGCCCCCCCCCCACCCCCCCCCCCCCCCCCCCCCCCCCCCCTCTTTGGGAGCGGGGGCGAGAGGAGCTCGCCCCCCTTGCTGGGAGCGGGGCGAGAGGAGCTAGCCCCCTCTTTGGGAGCGGGGGCGAGAGGAGCTCGCCCCCCTTTTTGGGAGCGGGGGCGAGAGGAGCTCGCCCCCCTTGCTGGGAGCGAGGCGAGAGGAGCTCGCCCCCTCCTTGGGAGCGGGGGCGAGAGGAGCTCGCCCCCCTCTTTGAGAGCGGGGGCGAGAGGAGCTCTCCCCCCTTGCTGGGAGCGGGGCGAGAGGAGCTCGCCCCCTCCTTGGGAGCGGGGGCGAGAGGAGCTCGCCCCCTCCTTGGGAGCGGGGGCGAGAGGATCTCGCCCCCTCTTGCTCGCCTCCTGCACGAGCTGGGCGAGCGGGAGGTCTCTACCTCCACCACTCGCCCTCCTCTCTCCCTTCCCTGGAACATGCTGGAAAACAGTGTCAAAAATACCTCATGGGTCCCGGGGGTCCACTTGGCGAATACAGGGTTGTACACAATCTCCGCTCTTTTCGAGCGAGGTACACCGTCGGAAAGAAAAGTCCAACCCTGCACATTCGGTGAGTGGCGCTGAGAGAAATTGAGAAGACTCCACTTCGTCCCGGTGAAAATTTACTAAGGCTTTGTTGAGGGATCCACCCCACCCTGCCGGCTAGCGAGAGCCCGGATAGCCGAACCATCCAAGGGGAAAAGAACTTTGCCTCCCTGGGAGGTCAACCTGCCCTGCCGGCTAGTGAGAGCCCGGTCAGAGGAACCGTCTGAAGGGAAGAGAACTTTGCCTCCCTGGGAGGTCAACCTGCCTTGCCGACTAGTGAGAGCCCGGTCAGCGGGACCATCCGAGGGGAAGAGAACTTTGCCTCCCTGGGAGGTCAACCTGCCCTGCCGGCTAGAGAGAGCCCGATCAGCGGAACTGTCTGAGGGGAAAAGAACTTTGCCTCCCTGGGAGGTCAACCTGCCCTGCCGGCTAGTGAGAGCCCGGTCAGCGGAACCGTCCGAGGGGAAGAGAACTTTGCCTCCCTGGGAGGTCAACCTGCCCTACCGGCTAGTGAGAGCCCGGTCAGCGGAACCATCCGAGGGGAAAAGAACTTTGCCTCCCTGGGAGGTCAACCTGCCCTGCCGACTAGTGAGAGCCCGGTCAGCGGAACCGTCCGAGGGGAAGAGAACTTTGCCTCCCTGGGAGGTCAACCTGCCCTGCCGGCTAGAGAGAGCCCGGTCAACGGAACCATCCGAGGGGAAAAGAACTTTGCCTTCCTGGGAGGTCAACCTGCCCTACCGGCTAGTGAGAGCCCGGTCAGCGGAACCGTCCGAGGGGAAGAGAACTTTGCCTCCCTGGGAGGTCAACCTGCCCTGTCGGCTAGAGAGAACCCGGTCAGCAGAACAATCCGAGGGGAAAAGAACTTTGCCTCCCTGGGAGGTCAACCTGCCCTGCCAGCTAGTGAGAGGCCGGTCAACGGAACCGTCTGAGGGGAAGAGAACTTTGCCTCCCTAGGAGGTCAACCTGCCCTGCCGACTAGTGAGATCCCGGTCAGCGGAACCATCCGAGGGGAAAAGAACTTTGCCTCCCTGGGAGGTCAACCTGCCCTGCCGGCTAGTGAGAGCCCGGTCAGCGGAACCATTCGAGGGGAAGAGAACTATGCCTCCCTGGGAGGTAAACCTGCCCTGCCGGCTAGAGAGAGCCCGATCAACGGAACCATCCGAGGGGAAAATAACTTTGCCTCCCTGGGATTTCAACCTGCCCTGCCGGCTAGTGAGAGCCCGGTCAGCGGAACCATCCGAGGGGAAAAGAACTTTGCCTCCCTGGGAAGTCAACCTGCCCTGCCGGCTAGAGAGAGCCCGGTCAGCGTAACCATCCGAGGGGAAAAGAACTTTGCCTTCCTGGGAGGTCAACCTGCCTTGCCGGCTAGTGAGAGCCCGGTCAGCGGAACCGTCCGAGGGGAAGAGAACTTTTCCTCCTTGGGAGGTCAACCTGCCCTACCGTCTAGAGAGAGCCCGGTCAGCAGAACCATCCGAGGGGAAAAGAACTTTGCCTCCCTGGGAGGTCAACCTGCCCTGTCGGCTAGAGACAGCCCGGTCAGCGGAACCGTCCGAGGGGAAAAAAACTTTGCCTCCCTGGGAGGTCAACCTGCCCAGCCGGCTAGTGAGAGCCAGGTCAGCTGAACCTTTCGAGGGGAAAAGAACTTTGCCTCCCTGAGAGGTCAACCTGCCCTGCCGGCTAGTGAGAGCCCAGTCAGCTGAACCGTCCGAGTGGAAGAGAACTTTGAAAAACTTTTATTACATTAGTCATCGGGTTACACGCAAGAAAAACTAAGTAAGGAAATAAACCATCATACTACATGGATTTAAAGAAAAAGCTAAGCACGGAGACCGAGACTCGGACTTCTACTCCCAGTCATGGTCCTCCTCTGGTTGCTGACGTTGCGACTTCGGACGCCTTGCCTCCCTCATTTCCAAGAACTCGGGGCAGGTGGATGTCGCGTGACCCTCCTTATCGTGGAAGTCACAGTAAGGTAACTCCGCCTGGACTCCTCCTCTTCCTCCCTTACGATTTCTTCTTCTTCTGAAGCCGATCGCCATGGTTTGCTGAGGTGGTGGAGAGGGTGCCTTCGGTCCATGCCTCCATCCTGGGAGGTCGGACCCCTCCTCCCGGAAGTTGTCCTCCTCTTGGTCGAACTTCCTCTTGGGAGCCCCTACCCTCCCCTCTGTTGCCTTACCTCTGGCTCACTCAGTTTGGCCAACCTTCTTGCGAACTCCGGGTTGGCCTCCTCACTCCCAACTTCTTCCGCCACCCTTTCCATCAACTCCTCAAAGGACAAAGGAGCTCTCCTCTTGAGGTCTCTCTTGAAGAATCCCCCCTGCAGCCCCACGATGAAAGCGAGCTGGAGGGTGTAGCCTGACACCTCTTGGGTGAGTAGAACCTCCTCCTGGAACCGGTCAACATAGTGAGCCAGTGACTCCCCTGGCTCTTGCTTGATCTTGAAAAGTGCTTCGACATCTTTCTTCCTCTTTCTTGACGTCGAGAAGCGCAGAAGGAAACCTCGACGCAAGTCTTCGAAGGCATAAATAGATCCCTCAGGGAGCTGGTGGAACCAATCCCTTGCCTTCTCCTTCAAAGTTGTCGCGAAAAGTCGGCACTTGAAAGCGTCCGACATGGACCTGATGGAGACCATGTCCTCAAACCACTCCAGGTGCAGGACTGGATCATCCTTGCCGGAGTAATAAGACATCTGCAGCCCTCCGAACCCCTCTGGAACCGGGGCTGAGAGGATCAACTCACACAAAGGACTCCTCTCGCTCGCCCCCTTTGGGGTCGGGCGAGTGGGTGCTGACTGCCTCCCCACTCGCCCCCTTGGGGCTGGGAGAGTGAGGGTCTGGGAGCTCCCCACTCGCCCCCCTTGGGGCTGGGTGAGTGGGGGTCTGGGACCTCCCCACTCGCCCCCTTGGGGTTGGGCGAGTGAGGGTCTGGGACCTCCCCACTCGCCCCCTCCTAGGGGACTGGGTGAGTGGGGGCCGAATGTCGCCCACTCCCACCCACTGGCACCTCCTTCCTGGGCTGCTGGCCTGGAGGGCTCTCGCCCACCTGCTGAGACGGGACCTCCGGACCACTTCCTCTCCTACCTTCGCCTATCGCGGCAAAGGTTAGTTGCAAGGTCTGCAGGACCTCCTGCCTGAAATTTTCAAACATCTCCAACATCGCTCCAGCCACCGGGGGCTGCGAGTGGCCTGGGTCGGATCCTCCACCTCCAGCCATGGAGCTCATCTTGAGAGTTTCTTGAGTTGGTCACTCTCCATATTCACCGCACCATAAATGTTGAAACCAAGACTTGAGAACAAGACTTAGTCTCTGTGGAGTTCGGGCCCTCAACAAGTTGAGGGGTGACCAACACTTACTCCCCCCCAAGGGAGAGCTCTAGGCTAAGGGGCTAAGGAACAAGGAACAAGGCCAAGGGCTTAGCGAGGAGGTCCCACCACACACCCGAAAGATCTTAAAGCGCTTCCCCTCCCAAGCCAATGCTAAGCTTGGGCACCCTTTGGAGGCTCTCCTCACCCACTAGAGAGATTTGGGGAGAGAGATAGCCAAAAGAGAGATCTAGAGAGAACTGCCTCCAAATGGTGCCCCCTTAGTCCTATTTATAGGATTTTGAACTTGGTCTGCCAATAACCACAATCTGGCCTACGAGATTACCACAATACCCTCAAGATTGGCCTGCCAATAGCCAAATCCCGCCATTCCAAGGTGCTAAACGCAGACCACCCCTCTCTTCGGGGCTGGGGCGAGGCGAGCTGGAAGGGTGCCTCCTTCCTGAGCTCGCCCCCTTTTGCTGAGGAGCGGGGGCGAGAGGAGCTAGCCCCTCCTTGCTGGGAGCGGGGCGAGAGGAGCTCGCTCCCTCCTTGGGAGCGAGGGCGAGAAGAGCTCGCCTCCCTTGCTGGGAGCGGGGCGAGAGGAGCTCGCCCTCTCCTTGGGAGTTCGGGCGAGAGGAGCTCACCCCCCCCCCCCCCCCCTCTTTGGGATCGGGGGCGAGAGGAGCTCGCCCCCCTTGCTGGGAGTGGGGCGAGAGGAGCTCGCCACCTCCTTGGGAGCGGGGGCGAGAGGAGCTCGCCCCCCTCTTTGGGAGGGGGAGAGAGGAGCTCGCCCCCCTCTTTGGGAGCGGGGGCGAGAGGAGCTCACCCTGCTTGCTGGGAGTGGGGCGAGAGGAGCTAGCCCCCTCCTTGGGAGCGGGGGCGAGAGGAGCTCGCCCCCTCTTTGGGAGTGGGGGCAAGAGGAGCTCGCCCCCCTCTTTGGGAGCGTGGGCGAGAGGAGCTCGCCCCCCTTGCTGGGAGCGAGGCGAGAGGAGCTCGCCCCCTCCTTGGGAGCGGGGGCGAGAGGAGCTCGCCCCCCTCTTTGGGAGCGGGGGCGAGAGGAGCTTGCCCCCCTTACTAGGAGCGGGGCGAGAGGAGCTCTCCCCCTCCTTGGGAGCGGTGGAGAGAGGAGCTCGCCCCCCTCTTGCTCGCCTCCTGCACGAGCTGGGTGAGCGGGAGGTCTCTACCTCCACCGCTCTCCCTCCTCTCTCCCTGCCCTGGAACATGCTGGAAAACGGTGTCAAAAATATCGCATAGGTCCCGGGGTTCCACTCGACGAATACAGGGTTGTACAATGATGGTCTTGTTAATGTTCCTAATTGTGATTAATCAATACTATTTACTAGTGACATGCTCTATTCGGTCTTAATTTCCATCGTGTTCATGATATTATTGTGGCTCCTCCTTGCCCGCCAAAGCAATGAAATTGACGGATGAAATTGACGGATGAAATTGACGGATGAGTTCAACGACAGAAAATTTCCCCCCGTTGATGGATTGCACTCTGTCATGAATGAGCGCCAACAAATCCTCTCCCATCAATTCGCAACCACGATGGGCAATGCGGAACGTCGATCTGTTGGTCGTGGTTTGCTGAAACAGTACAACTCTTACGGTATTGATACTTCGTTGCTCATCGTGTACTTGCACAAGTGCTGCGATGATCGGGAATGGCTGGAAGAGTTCGAGAACATCATTGTTCTCCTTGACAATCATCACCTGATCATGAGGTACCAGGACAATTTGAACGACACGGATCATGCTCGGCATGAACAATTCATTGTTGTCGTTGCCGAAATCATTGTAGGCACTGGACCAGCTCCAATGCGGGAAGACTCCATTATTGAGGCTGAATTGGATGCATTGTTGGATCACATTGAAAAGTGGGAAATCGACAATGATGTGCCCCCGTCCAAGCGCATTGTGACGAGCAAACTTCTCGCTTGCCACGATACGCAGAAAAAGCACATCAGAAATTGCTTAACGCCGCCTGCATCAGCGTTGACTATCGTCGTGGATCGCTTCTTTCGTTCGAGTCTGCGTCGTGGATCGGGGAAGAATGAAAACTTGTGGCGTCATGGACGAGCCATTTTCCCGGAGACCATATCCCTGGAAGGGGGGAACTTGCTGCTCCATGCCGTTGTCGCTCAAATCAACTTTCGAGGCAAACTCCAATTTGATCCTTGCTGGACGTATTTACCAATCTATGGCATGTATATCATTCTCACTCAATATCTCGCATTGTTTCCGACCGATGATATCACACCCTCACATATGTCTCTGTCGACGATGTTCATCTATTGCCTCTCTTGATTGATGATTGTGATGATGAATTTGGATTGACGACTGCGTTTGGACAATCCCTTCCTCAACTACCCAAAATTCCTGCATGACAACTTTCTTGGAGCCTATGTTCCGCATCTCTTGGTTTGAGAATAACAAATACCGTGTTGTATTTGATCTAGTCTTTTGTGTGTTTATAGTGTCCAGGTTGTACATGTTCAATGAGGAGACAAGTCCTCATTCATGGGCATGATCCAAGAGTGTGTACACATTAGAAAAAGCAAAAGGATGAGTTTTGTGTGCTGATCTTAAAATGACCATAACTTTCAATCCAGGAGGAGTTACAGAACCGTCCACCACATTTAGGAGATAAGAACGACTCAATCTACAGTCTGGAGAAGTTTCGGACGGCAAAAATGAAGAGGAGCTATCGGAATTCTGACAGCGATGTCGCCCAGGCGACATCACAGAAGTTACAGCAACAGCCCGCACGACAACACGACGAGCGGTAGTTTGGCGCTATCGGAATCCGACAGCGATGCCGCCCAGGCGATAGTGAAAATTATAAATTGGTTTGTTTTGTTCGTGCATTCTAAGCTTTGAGAATTCTAAGTCCTTTCCTGAGTGCATACGAACCAGAGAGCTCCAGAACCTCATCAACTCCCATTTATGCTTAGAAGGTTTGAAATTGAAGACGAGATCGGACGCGCTTCTACATCAACGATCATCTCAAGGCTTCAACCTTCCTTTCAGAGATCTGAATTTCTAGGGAGTTGTTTATTTCATTTATATACATTTCACTTTGTATTGGTAGGGAAATTGTCTCCTTGTGTGTGACGTCTAAGTCCTTGTGTGGCTTAGGGGAAAATCGCTTCCTTGTGCGGAACGTCCAAGTCCTTGCGTGGCTTGGTAGGAAATCGTGGCCTTGTGTGCTACGTCTAGATCTTGGGAAGATCTAGAGGATAGGCTTGGGCTTGGTCTAGGTAGAGACAAGTGATAGCCTTCCGATCCTTGGGAGAAGGATTGGTAAACACAAATTGTTATAAGTTTATTATCATATTTGTGCCTTGATCTTAAGCATTGTTAAGATCATTTTTATTATATGTGAATTTCATGATTAAGAAATTATTATGACTTTTTCTTTAATTGCAAATTTGGTTGCTTAATCTTTAACTTAGAAATTTGTGTTTGAATTAATTTAAAATTTTCATAGTTTGAAACTTTTTATAAGTGATTTTTAGAAAAGCAAAATTTGTTTTAAAAATTCTTAAGTAAAAACTCTTAAATTAAAAAGGCCCTTATTCACCCCCCCCCCCCCTCTAAGGGCGCCACAAGATCCAACATGTGGTATCAGAGCGAGGTTATTCCAAATCATCTTAACAATCGGAAATAATGGCGTCTCTTGATCATGATCTCGCTTCTACTAGTGGGGAAAATTTTAATATAAATGAAAAAGTATTATCACCACCTTTATTTATGAGCAAAAATTTTAAAGGGTGGAAAATATTAATGAAAAATTTTCTTAAGGCCTTAGATGAAAAAGTTTGGAATATTACTATTAAAAAGCCATCAAGCGTACTAACTAGAAACAAAATTATTTTAAATGCAAAATCTATGAATAGTATATTTTGTGCGTTAGACCAAAATATTTTCAAACTTATTTATACTTTACCTACCGCATATGAAATTTGAAGTTTTCTTGAAAGAACTTATGATTCTCCTTCTACAGGTACAGAACATTCACAAGAACCAGAGAATATGCAATCCTATGCAAATATTCAAGAAAGCTACACAAAGGATGGATCCATAGAATGCTCATCAAGCGGAAAGGATGATGGAAACTCTTATTTAGAAGAGGAAGATGAAGAAGACAAAGGAACACTATGTTCAAATCTTGCCTCATCCACGAGCGCTGTAAGGAAATCAAAATCTCCTATTTTTTGTACATCTATTTCTACACTACAATTGCTACAAAATACTAAACGTAAGATTAAGAAACTAAAAATGGCTAATGCAAAACTACGTTTAGAAAATAAAACTTTGAAAGCAAATGTGAATGTAGAATCCAAAAATAAAATGTTTGTATCTCCTGCATGCTCTTCATTTGAAAACTCTATATCTTGTTTTGATTGTAATAATATTAAAGAAAAATTCAAGGAACTTGAAAAAGAGCATACTTTCATAAAAGAACAAAATGAAAAATTATGTTTAGAAAATTTTTCTCTAAAAAATGATTGTGCTAAGTGTAAAGAATATAAAATTGAAATTAAAGAGATGGATGAAACATTTGATGAATATAGAAATAACTATCAAGATTATATTGATTCAATTGTTTCCACTCTTAAAAATAGCACAATCGCTTATAATAAAGCTAGACATAATTTAAAGATTAAGAATGATGAATTAAAATCAAAAATCAACTTACTTAACAAAATGGTAAATACAAATTCACAATATCAAACTATATCTAAAAACAAGTTGAATATGAATATGAACATCTTAACTAAGTTTAATAATGGGAGTAAGAAACATAAAGGATTTGTAAATCAAAATCAAAATCACCATTATGTACAAAATCATGTTTCTCCCAACCTAAAATTAAATGCAAACAAATTTCCTCCAAATTATAAATTCAAAAATCATTTTGATCCATATATTCAAGTAAATGATTATGGAAATTTGAAAAATAAAAATAACATTTTTCCAAGGTTTGAATGGAGACCCAAAGCTAAAGAAGAAACACAAACTCCACTCAAAAGGGCCCATTCATCACTATCTCCCCAAAAGCAAACATGATGTATTTGGGTACCCAAAAGAACCATCACACCCGGTCCTCTTTGGATACCTAAATCTCTCATTCATTAGTATCAAATCATTTGCATGAAGTAGAAATCAACTAAAAATGAAATATCATTATTCTACTTCATGATATGCCTAACCTTTTTCTTTTTGTTTGTTTATTTTCTTTTTGTTGAACCATCATGATATGATCACTTTATATAACTTGTAATTTGACTTTCACATATTAAACCAAAATTCATAAATAAATCAAATTGAGTAAAGTTGAATAATAAGTCATGTCATTTTTCAAGTGATCTACTTATCCTTATTATTTTTATCCTTCTAAATCCATTTCCTAAAAAGTCTTATAAAATTTGAAAAACTAAATTTGTCATATGATATTATTAAGACTAAATGAAATAAGTGTCAAAATGGATTTAAAAGGTGTATTTTAGGGGTGTTAGACTAAATTTATAAAATGCGCAAGTTTTGCCTAGGTATTTAATATATTTGCGTCATTTTTTATTACCCTTAGTATGTTAATCATAATCATGTCTAACCGAAATTGAGAAATTGCATGAATATTATTTCACTTATTTATGATCATTTCACTCATTCATATGTTGTGCAAAACTCAAGAACTAAGCTTTAATGAATGTGAAACCCATGTACTAAAATTTTAACTTCCATAACTTTTTGCGATTTCTTCTCGTCTCTTCACTTCATTAGACAGACATTACATTGCACAAACATAATTAAGAAAAATTGGAAGCAAGATCGAAGAAAATCTAGGCTATATGATCAAAATATGCACTCTCTGTGAGCTAACGCAGACTCTAGTACCTAACACCGGCGCTAGCTCAAGTCTCAGATTTTCTGTCATTTTAAAATTCTGAAAAATCACTACAAATATATTATTTTATATGTACTACTCAGTTTTGCATCTATGCTTATAATTGATTTTTTTTGAAAAATTAAAATACAAAATTTCAAAAACCAAATTACAAAAAAAAATTATTATTTTTTCTTACTTCCTTTCTTTGGTTATTTGTTTGATTTATATATGCAAAACTCCAATACAAAAATACAAAACATTAAAACTATAAAAAAAAATACTATATGGACTTCATTGAAAATCAAGCATGATTTAACCCATCATTTAGAACTTCTAAAATGTTGCAATTTACTTTTTCAAACTACTTTGAATATTGTTTTCATCATGCTTTGATATATCTACTCATTTGTGCATAAAATTATATGGTAAAAGTTGTGTAGAACTAAGCTTATCATGCCTCTAAGTATGAGTAAATGTTTTATATTTGATAATGATATTTATTCACTCACTTATTTTGACATTGTCTACTTATGTGTTTAATCTAAGAATGCTTGTGTATGTTTTGTATTAGTACAATGAATTAAAGTTGCATAAGTATCTTACCTACACTACCTTTTTTTGCACTTTAAAAGGTTAAGAAAAGTGGTTATGTTTTTATAAATTATATTGGTTTGCAAAACAAGTGTATTCAGAGATCTTTGTACAAAACAAAAATCATAAAATAAAGTGACAAAGATAACTCCACCAAGCACTACTTGAACCTCCTGATAAGTCTTAATAAGCGTTGTGAGGTTGAGCACCTTGGAAAGAATAGTAAAGTTTCTTGTGCAAACCATATCTTTCTTTCAAAATAAAAACCACTTACTTTTAAGTACACCGGATCACTAGTCTCAACATTAAAATAAAATAAAATATGTGATCCCCCAAGCACTACTTTGCACCCTGATAAGTCTTAATGAGCATTGTGTGTGCAAAGAACCTTGGTAGTTGTACATTTTTTTGTGCATTAAAGTTTGTGGAAGTAAAATTATTTGTGTTTTATTGTGCTCTTTACTTTACATATTTCTTGTATTTTTGATTAAAACATTTGTTTACTCTACTTAAAATACACTTATGTGCACATCATTATCTTCCATAACACTTCTTCTCATGAGTATTGGATTCTAATGCAAATTCTATACTACTCTTTATTTATGAAATGCACTAGATAACCTAGCATGCTCTCTATAATGTTTGGTATGTCTTGAATTTGTGAATTACAACAACATTGTAGTAGTCTCTTATTGATATATTTCTTTCATGCTTGGTTACTTTATTGTCAAAAATTTAACAATAACTTGATTTGCAAAAAACATCTTCCTTTTTTGGAATTTAACTCATATTTCTTCTTATGCATAATCATGATTACAAAAAAGATATTTTCTTGTATTTCTATAAGTCTTCCGCATCATCACAATATATTTTTACCTTGCGCTTTCATGCTTATATCAAAGTCTTAAATATCAAAATTCCTTTTTTTTAACAAATGGTAGACTTGCTTGGTAAAATTTATATTGGTTGCTCTCAACATGAAAATATTGTTATGCTAAAACTCTGATTCATTAAGGGATTTCTAAATAGCTATGTGAGTTGTTTATATAAATCCATAAGCTATGAACTCATCATTAGATTTAAAACGCTTAAATGTTTCCAATAATTATTATCCATGACTTCATATCTCACCATAGCGGGGGGCGTAGGGTTGTAGACATTAGATAACCTTATCTCTAGTCATGTCTTGTCCTTAACTGGGGAGGGTTCCAGTGGGGTCTAGCGAGGCACTGGGGGGAAAGAGTGCTATGGTGAGTTTTGTCTAGTGTTTGCATATGGGACTAACACCCCAACCTGCGGCATGTATGCAGCTCCTCATGCCCATCTGTCACTTAGTACGGGGCTAGGGTGTAGACATATTGTCTGTGTAGATTGGTTACTTGGAAAATCATTACTTTTTTTTGCTTCAAACATTTATAAAGCAAAATCCTTTGTGTACTTAAAATGCTACAACATCTATTTTGTTATGCCTAAAATTCTTAATCATTTACTATGCTTCACAATTCCTATATAGATGTTCACTTAATAAAAAAAATATAAATATTTCGTCATGCTTTCCACATCTTTACTACTTATGCTCTTTCATGACTTTTTTTAACAAGTGGTATCTTAAACTAAGAATGCTTACCTTATCATTTCAGCTATGTTGCTTACTACTTTTAGTTCCATCATGCTTATATTTTTCTCAACAAGGAGTATTTACCAAGCTTTATATTGCATCCTATTTTTCTTCTCAACATAAATCATTAAAATTTTTATTGCATAATATCACCTAAACCCTCTTTTGATACTACCAAAAGGGGAGATTAAATTGCATAAGTCTAATATTTAGGGGGAGTGCATTATAATGATATTAAACTCAAAAAATGGGTATATTTGTAGGGGGAGTAATCATATAGGAGGTGCATACACTATCATATGCTCGATCATGAAAATCTTTCAATAAATGGTTCCTTACCTATCTTACAAGATATACACTCATCCCTACCCACTTTTGTTAATAACAAAGGGGGAGAAGAAATTGAGAAATCTAGTAAAATAGATACTTAGGGGGAGTAGTTTATAAGAGAACACTAATGTAGGGGGAGGACTTGATATAGAAAGAGTAGGCATTATCGCTTTCAATTCTATTACGCTCTTAATATGTTATTCATGCATATCTTATTACCACACTTATCTATAAACACAAATTGTCTTAATCTCACTAATTTCTCATACGGGTATTTGTTATTATCAAAAGGGGGAGATTGTTGGAGCCAATGTTCCGCATCTCTTGGTTTGAGAATAACAAATACCGTGTTGTATTTGATCTAGTCTTTTGTGTGTTTATAGTGTCCAGGTTGTACAGGTTCAATGAGGAGACAAGTCCTCGTTCATGGGCATGATCCAAGAGTGTGTACACATTAGAAAAAGCAAAAGGATGAGTTTTGTGTGCTGATCTTAAAATGGCCATAACTTCAATCCAGGAAGAGTTACAGAACGGTCCACCCCATTTCGGAGATGAGAACGACTCAATCTACAGTCTGGAGAAGTTTCGGACGGCAAATATGAAGAGGAGCTGTCGGAATTCTGACAATGATGTCGCCCAGTCAACATCACATAAGTTACATCAACAGCCCGCACGATAACACGACGAGCGGTAGTTTGGCGCTGTCGGAATCCGACAGCGATGTCGCCCAGGCGACAGTGAAAAACTATAAATTGGTTCGTTTTGTTCGTGCATTCTAAGCTTTGAGAATTCTAAGTCCTTTCCTGAGTGCATACGAACCAGAGAGCTCCAGAACCTCATCAACTCCCATTTGTGCTTAGAAGGTTTGAAATTGAAGATGAGATCGGACGCGCTTCTACATCAACGATCATCTCAAGGCTTAAACCTTCCTTTCAGAGATCTGAATTCCTAGGGAGTTGTTTATTTTATTTTGTATTTTCATTTATATACATTTCACTTTGTATTGGTAGGGAAATCGTCTCCTTGTGCGTGACGTCTAAGTCCTTGCGTGGCTTAGGGGAAAATCACTTCCTTGTGCGGAGCGTCCAAGTCCTTGCGTGGCTTGGTAGGAAATCGTGGCCTTGTGTGCTACGTCTAGATCTTGGGAAGATCTAGAGGATAGGCTTGGGCTTGGTCTAGGTAGAGACAAGTGATAGCCTTCCGATCCTTGGGAGAAGGATTGGTAAACACAAATTGTTATAATTTTATTATCATATTTGTGCCTTGATCTTAAGCATTGTTAAGATCATTTTTATTGTATGTTAATTTCATGATTAAGAAATTATTATGACTTTTTCTTTAATTGCAAATTTTGTTGCTTAATCTTTAACTTAGAAATTTGTGTTTGAATTAATTTAAAATTTTCATAGTTTGAAACTTTTTATAAGTGATTTTTAGAAAAGAAAAATTTGTTTTAAAAATTCTTAAGTAAAAACTCTTAAATTAAAAAGGCCCTTATTCACCCCCTCTAAGGGCGCCACAAGATCCAACAAACTTGAATCGCTCAGAATGGTCATAGAATCAATAGTCAATAATGCAATTTGGTCGAGTTACACATTCGATGTGATTGTGCATGATGCCCTTGATGTTGTCGCTGCTGTTGTCGAGCGGGCTCACACTGATTATCACATTGTTGAAGAAGACGATGTTGCACCGCAGGACGATGGTGATCCGGAACATGTCGACGACATCGATCCGTTGATTGGCGCTGAATCTGGTGTCAAAGTCAGCAACGCGCCCCATTCCATTCAGTCCAATCGCAAAGGTCGCAAACTAGGACCAACTTCACATGAGCACAACTCTTCATCGAGTCACCAAAAGAAATCTCCGAGCCTCAACGCATTGGGCAATGAACGTCAGTCGGCATTATAAGGTCTTAATCACTGGGAAGCTATCATGAGCACTTCACTAATGATCAACCCCTTGGAGCGTCGCTTACTCCGAAGGATTGCTCTCAAATTTCTTCAGGACGATGATCTCCAGGATCTGAAGGATTTCCCCATTGAATCCTTGCATATTCCATAATTACATCGAATCTGGTATGTTCTTGTCTCGGCTTTGCGTAGCACCAATTTCTCTTTCCAATGTTCATTCGGACGGAATCAGAACAGGTCCTGAAACAGCAATTAAACAACAATGATTATCGCATCGTTGAAGAAGACGATGTTTCCCATGCCCGATTCAGATTGCCCATTCAACGAGCAGTGCCCAAACGCAGCATCATTACACCCCTGAATCAAGTCACGTTAGTGATTTCTCCATTGTTGTCGCCCCCTGTTGCCAGCTTCAACGCTATGCAGTTGGAAGAGACCGTGACGACGACTACAACTCGAATCGTCACCTTGGCAACCGGCGCCAATCATAGTTCACATCAACCTCGTGCATCGGATCTGCAATCTGCACCCGAACAACTCATTGAAAGGTCATCAGATGATATTATTGATAGACTGGTTCAGCAAGAGATTAATGTCGGGCATGTCAACAATATTCATTGGACCAAGGTGGTCGCACCCACGTATGCGCGCATTGCTTCCCGTCGCGAGGATCTGCTTGAGATGACCCACAAGGAGATCCAAAATCATTGGGAGTATCTTGTATGCCTCAAGAAGCGTGCGACATCAACCACATCGGCATGATCAGGTCATCATTTCCATTTGCAATCGCATTTCGAGGCGGCCCACCTGCACGGCGATCTAGGCTCCCTCAACATTCCGCTTTCTCCCGAACCATCAGTTCCAGCTGCATCTCTGACCACCCCGAATTCAAATCAAACAGCCTCTTTTGCAGTCATCATGACGACGGAGGAACCTGCTGTGGCATGCACGTCCGCTATCAGCGAGATTGGTTCGTGTCCGCCATTCATGGTCGATCAATAGTTGCCTAGTTTGAATCAGATATTGGTGGCCACCGTCCCCGCCCCATCTGCAGGGGAGCCATTTTCCCAAGCGGAGGAGCCGCTCAATTACTTGCTAACCAGTCCAGCATAACACTCCCATGTGAAATCGGCGACTGGTGATCAAACATCTTGGAAGAGGCTGGCCAACCGTTTCTTGTACTGGGCGCGAGTTGTGCAGGTGTTGGGGATGAACTAATTTCGGGCCTGATCTGATGGTCAGCTCAAGCAAAAGGTCAAGGACGATAACAAGAAAAAGAGCTTGCAACACTCTTTGTGAACTGCGGCAGGTAACATCCTCGTGCTTGATCGACATCATTCTACTTCAACATCTTATAGTCTGAGTTCTCTCTGGCTATAATGCATGATATAATCTTGTTTTCCTTTTTGGACACCAGGGCCTATGATAAAGCCGCCATTAAATGCAATGAAAATGAGCCACCATTAAATACTTACTCAGGATGCAGACAAATTAAATAAATGTAAGAAGCTATTCTGCAATTTTATTTGAGCACTATTCAATGAACTCTTATAATAATAACCTTCTAAGTGCAGAAAAAGTCAATGAACCTAATATACAACAACTTCCGGAGTTTGATTCCATTTCAAATGTTCCTGATCAGACATTCTCATCTCAAGAGAACATTCCAACTCTTACTTTTTTCTCACTTGTATAATTACATTGTGAAATTATCTTTGAGACCTCACCTCACCTCTTAATTAAACATTGCTTTAAATTGGGTGTATTTGTATAAAGTTTAAGCTACAATTCTGTCTTTCTCTTGGCCTTTGTACTAGTAAATGTGTTGGAGAAATGATTTATCTTAACCCCTAGAATTGAGTAGAATATAAATTCTAAGAATGAAAAATTAGGCTAAGTAAATATGCGTCGAATAGTATTCGACGCAACGTCAAAATGTAGTCGACGTTTTTCTTAGAATGAGTCGAAGTAACTCTAAGAAGAATTCGACGTAATCTTTGTCCACGTACCTCTGACTTCTAGTCGACGTATTTAATAAAGTCGACGCACCTTAGTCGACGCACCTTCCTTATTCTCCTCTCGACGCCCAGCCAGGATGAAATCGACGTTCACGTCGAATAGTAATCGACGCACGTCGATTTCTATAAGAAATTCAAAAACACGCCAGATCTCTTTCCTTCTTTCTGTAGATCTGATTTTTATGGAATGATATTATTCTTTTATAGCCGTTCTGAATCAGTCTTTCCTTCTATTTGATTCTTGGCTAATTTGATTAAGATTATTATGGATGTTATTTGAAATCAGAATGAATTCTTTCCTTCTACAGATTTAATTATTATGGAAACTTTTTCTCTCTAATTGCTGATTGATTATTCCCCTTTAGCAACATCTTTTGAAATAGAGCTACAAATAAAGAGGAGGTCGGCAGAGAATGATGACTAGTGATCCACCATATACATTTGAAAAAGAGGAAAAGAGTGAGAAAGCTGAGAAAAGAGATAGTGTGCGCAGCAAAGAAAAGCCTTCATCTTCTTCTCCTTCTGAAGCCATTCTGCTGCAAATTCTGAAAGCTCTCACAAAAGAGAGAAAAGCTTACAATCTCCTTCTCACTATAGAAGAGAGATTACATTCACTATTCTTGTGCTTCTAATCTTCTTGCTAGGAAGAAGATTCCTTCTTGTCTTAATTGTTTCTTCTAATTCTTCTTCTCATTCTTATTTCAACTTCAATTGTGTAAAAGAGTTTTTAGAATCTCTCTTCAAAAATTCAGCGGTACTGGTTCTAAGAGTCTCCTTATCAAAAGACTCAGGCTGGTTCTAAGAATCTCCTTATCAAAAGACTCAGGCTGGTTCTAAGAGTCTCCTTATCAAAAGACTCAGTGTAAGATAGTGAATTCCTACCAAGGGGGTAGAAGAGTGGACTACCCAAAGTTTGGGGAACCACTATATTTCTTTGTGTTGTGCTGTGATTTTCTTCTTGCTATTTTCCTTCTTTACTTGCTTAATTATTCTTGTTGGTGTGTGAGAAGCTTAAATCTGTGATTATTACACACATATATATATATAATTGCACAAAGCATTTTTAAATCTCTATTCACCCCCCTCTAGAGAATTCTAGTGAGGATAACTGTGCACTTTCAATATATAACCTCCTTTAGACTGTCAAAACCATGAGGAGAGCCTTCCTAATTGGGTTAGCCTTTAGTGGACTTTCATGATTAAATTGGTGGGTTCTTAGGATGACCATGAGCATCTACACAAAATTTCTTTTCATAATAAACCAATGCAAAGAATTTTGAGAGTGGGATGCAACAAATTTTCAGTTTAATTGGACAACTGAGCTACTTTGACTACTATTTTCTTTGGATAGCATTAGTAATAGGAACTTCATTTTACTAGTTTAATTGTACTGCATCTTAATGTCAAAAGTCCATAAGATGATATGATTAAACCAAAGTTGTGGTTTCACATATCCTGCATTGCAGCTATCTTTCAAGGGCAGTATCGTGAGCTTCGAATTGTTGATAAACTATAATGATAACTAAATGAAAATTAGCTTCATAATATTCAAATGGATGAATTATAATCTCGTTCTAATGTTGTGGACGTGCTATAACATTTCTTGTAGTGATATGGGAGTGATTTGTGAATATATATGTATTCATTTGTTTTTGTGGTGGCAGGGAAGGTATGGGTTTGAGTATTGTTTGAACCAAAGATATCTTTAGATGCCGAGATATGAGAAATGGATGAAGAAGATGCATCATCCATAGCTGCAGCAACTAAGTGGTAGTGGAGCGAAGAAGATGAGCAGCAAAGTTGCAATTCTGAGCAAGCTTGATGTAATAGAAAAGAAAATGATTACTTTTTAACTCAATTTGAGACTTGCTTTCTTACATGCACTCAATTGTATGCTTCACCTGCTTTCTTAAATTAGATCTCTATTATGCTAACATATCTTAATTTCTACCTAGTTTGAATCAAATTTTATTAATTTACTGTACTAGTATAGCAATTCAAAATGGTCGATCTGTGTCGCTAGCGAACTGTTTGGTATTTTTGCATCAATGTTGTTAGGGAATCAAGCAAAATCGGAAGCAAAACAAAACATAGAAAATATAGGATTTATGTGGTTCAACCTAAGATGACTTATATCCATCGGAAGCAGTAGCACAACATTGAAGAATATAGACTGTTATAAGTTTTTGTATTCATTAGATCAAGCGAATCCTAGAATCAGGAGAGTTTATATATTTTGTTGTACACTGTAAAGTCCCCAAAAAATGCCCTCCTAAAAAAAACTCCAAATCTTATGCAAAGGCTCAACTTTCAAACTCGAGATGGATTATGATTCGAGGCATATTTCAAACAAGTATATATTCAATAATAAACTAAGGATTCGTTTGGCCTGGTGGAGGCGGACGTGAACGCGGTGGTCATGAACAACCGTTCGTGAACGTGCGACCTCACCTAAAAAAATTCAGGTATTTTATGCTCAAAACTAGTTTATTTTCTAGATAGTGGTCATAGCCTTTGTTTTGTCAAACATACATTCAATGATAATGATGTTTTTGACCAAACTCACTGGAGCACATATGCTACCCCAAACGAAACCTAAATTATGAGTAGAGAAAAGTTTGTATCCTTAATAAAGTTTCTGGGACATAGCCTGGTGATTCTCATTGTCACATGCCCCACCCACTTTTTCCTCCCTTACTCCCTCTCTCCCCTTTTCTTCTTCTTCCCCTCTCTTTATTTTCTCTTCCCCCCTTTTTTCTCCCTCATACCAGAGAGGAACCCGACGCCCCCCAGTCGGGCCTCACTTCAGTCCGACTGAATCAGACTGAATATATTAAAATATAATCCATCCTCATATATTCCAGACTCTGCGTTCTTACCTCTTCGATTTGTCCTCACTTCCGCTCAACGATTTCACCTCCTCGCTCGACGAATCGTTCCCTCTCGGCGAATCGTTCCCTCTCGGCTCGACGATCACCACCTTGACGCCCGCTATCGAAAGGTGGTAATGGTTAGGGATTTCCGAGGGAGAGGAGGAACTGTCGGGATTTCAAGGACGGAGAAGTTGTAGAGGGATTTCTGAGAACAACGAGGAGGAGATTTGA